>MU223875.1:1667361-1684116 GCA_018584345.1 Thuja plicata | reverse complement strand
ACCTTGTTAGAGGATTTATACAAATGACTGTTAAGTCAACCTTGTTAAAGGATTTAACTGATACAATGGTAAGAAAGTAATCAACAGTTTGTGATCTGGTACATACAACTTACTTTGCAATTTAGATTCAATTATAGCTCTGATGTTAACTTACCAGATCCAATTACAACTCTAATGTTAACTTATTGGATAGCCTTTTGCCTTCTCTACTAGAACATGCTAAAAAATAAATCAACTATGCAAACATTTTGCATACACTTGCATTCATCCACACTTGCACACACAACGAATAAACCCTAAGGTTATCATATACCTCTCTGTCTAGGTCAAATAAATATTTTGCCGCTTAAACAAGATTGTAGATCTTAGGTTAGGTCATATCCAATGGATCATTCCATCTTTGCATAAAATTTACTTTTCCATAGTAGTCTCTAATTAAATCTTAAAACCATGCATTAATTACGGTTACCCATACATTAAATGACATGGATAAATCTTTAATTAACATTTCATATCCCAATAAAATCAACTAAGTCGGCCAGAGATCTCAAATCTCATCATTAATCAAACTTTTGTAAGTTGGCCTTCATTACTGTTTCCTCTCAGCAATTTCAATGGTGCTCGGCATTGAGAAACTTTTTTCTCGTCACAAGCAACTTTACTCAGCACAAGAAACTTTGCTCGTCATAAGAAACTTTGCTCGACACAAAACAACCAGAAAAATTTTCTTTGAAAGATAAACAACTAATTACTTTTCCAAAGTGCCAACTGATCAAATACCCTTTGAATTGCCTTAACTCAACCATTCACTTGGTCTTCTTGTTAAATCTTCTTCATCAACAATAGATATGGTACTTAAACAGATAGCAATAGTATCACTAGTAAAGGTTTGACATCAATGACAAAATAACAATTGCTTGCAATGTCACTTTCCAACAAGATATTCAACTAAAAAAGAAATAGGGAAATGGTCAGTTTTAATCTTTTGAAAAGAGGACAAGGAAAAAATATACTTACCATACCATACATGTGAGATCAAAGCTCTATCGAGTTTAAATTGGATATAATCTTTGGTGCAGAAGCACACCTAAGCTAACCTCCATTTTTTAATCATTTTGGCTTGTACTTGACATTGGCCAAGTCAAGATAGTTAGGTTGTTTCTAGACCTTTGAAGGTCATGTCAATGTGGGCTAGGTGAGTTAGTCACTAGGACTAAGGTCACAATAATAGCCATTGTTAGTAGTTTTTCAATTACTTAGGCCTGGTGTCTAAATGTTGGATTTTAGTCATGAATGTGTCCTAAACACGTAAATGATGACATAGATATGCCTTGAGGACTTTAATGATCTTGGATCCTTGAAATAAAGAAAGTGGCATAAAAGGAAAGATGCCAAAAGTTGCTAAATTATTTTCATGACAACATTTGCAATTATTGCAAATGTTGCATGAAACATGGTTACCTTGGATACCCCTACAAACTAGGAGTGGGAAATTAACCAAAAAGGCCTAGAATGATAGAAGAAGGCATCTAAAGCATAGAGAGACTCAAATCACAATAGTTAGTCATTCATTGTAACAAGTTTGAAAGAGTAATACAGTCTGCAATTCTGTGTTTTCAAAAATCCCGAGCATTTTGATTGGGACAGTCATACTTTATGGATTGAAATCTTCAAACTAAAAGATTTTTTTGCGTTCTTTGGATAGTTTAGAGTTTTTTTCATTCAATAGTCAAGTTTCTTTGTGGCCGTTTAAGGTCTTGTATAAATTGTTTTGAGTTTAGAGAGTCTACTGGTCCTATCTTGATCAGCCAGTGTAGTCATGGCTACCCCATGAAATCTAACCATGGGAAATACCTAAGGATATATGGATATGCTAGGGGAGTCAGTAGTGTACATATGTCTAGGATTAGGAGTCTTAGAAAGATGGAGAGCTATTTTTACTACTAAGCCCTAAGCGAGCTGACAATGCCCGATTAGTGGTTTAGGATAGAAGATTTGACATGTTTCATACAGGGGAAGAAAGTAATGTACAGACTAAGTACAGTTCCAGTTAGGGTTTAGTCATACCTTGACATGTTACGATGGTCAAGTTTGTACCAATCACTGAGACCAAGTTTTGAACAGGTTTTAATTAAGTTGCAGTCAGTCCTAGAAATTAGGCCTATTAGCCCTATTGGACCTAGATTGTAGGAACCCTATATATGGAGGAATTCTAAGACTAAAAAATTCAAAATCTCTTCTAAAAGGATAAAGTGTATCTAGATATGGTCTTATATTTTCAATTTCTTCTGGAATGTTTCAAAAGAATTTGGAAAACCACACTGTAAAAGGCTACAAGAAATTAGGCTTTCTTGTGACAAAATTGTGAACTCGATTACAAATAGTGAAGAGATCCTTCAAAATGGATTCCATTGGGATCAAATGCAATTCCTAAATGATGATGAACACCCTTGCAATTGATTCATGAGTGTTAAATTTAAAATTGGCACTTAGACACTTCTAAGTGTAGTGGGAAAAGTGAAGATTGGAACAAACAAAAGGTGTTAGTCTTTCAAGGTGAAGCACATGAGTGTAGAACTCTTAGAGAAGAGTTGGAATTGGAATTAGTTAACAATCTCAGCCAATCAGGACCTAGAGGAGATTAGGTTCCTAGAAGAGAAAAGATAAGGTCTCTTAGGTGAAGTGCTAGCAAGCCTTGGAACACTTACATCATATTGGTATCATAGCTTGATTAAAGATTAGGCTTGTGGTGGATGTTTCAACCTAGTGAATTAGTTGGAGAAAATACACAATTTGGATGAGTAGAAGACAAAGCCATGGTGACTAATGCTAAGTTAGCCAAAAAGTTGGATGAGCAAGAAGAAGACAACAAGTTTTTAAGAGAAAGGTTGTCTCAAATGGAGAAACTCTTGGGAGAAGTCCAAGACAAAGATGAGAAGATGAAAGATAAGATAGATCAGAAAGAAGAAGAAAATAGCGAGGGAAAAGGGAGTGGATGTAGAAGAGGAAGTTCTAACCCCTGACCCTGTTAGTGATCAAGAACCCTTCTTAAAGGCATTGAATGCCTTAAGTGGAAAATATTTAGAGGGTGTACCACTTTTTAGTGGACAAATGGGTTCAGATTCAGTTGTGGATTGGATTGATAGTATAGAGAACCATTTCAAATGTGATGGTATCAAAGAGGCCCAGAAAGTGAGTGTGGCCAAGTCAAGGTTGAGAGGATCAACTCTCACATGGTGGAAGTTTGTTCAAACTAAGAGGGAGAAAGAAGGAAAGAATCCTATAGTCTCATGGAAGGGAATGGTGACTAAAGTCAAGCAAACTTACTTACCTGATGATTATGAGGTTCAGCTGCATAGGAGAAGACACAATCTTAGACAAAAATATTTGGATGTCCAAGCATACACCGAAGAGTTCCAAAATTTTTGCTTAAGGTCACAAGTGGTGGAAGATGAAAGTATAAAGCTACCTAGATACTTGAATGGACTCAAGTGCTCTATCCAAGAAGATATGAGTCTTTTGAACTTCAAAACCATTCGCTAATGTTATCAAATGACCTTGAAGATAGAGGAGAAAGGCAAAAGAAATAAAGAGAAAACCTCCAAAGGAATAGGTAGAGGAAGGGATAATAGAGGAAAAATAGGGTGTTATGGTGGAAAAATTTTAGAATCCAAGACACAAGGAGAATTCAAGTATACTAAGCAGCAAGAGGGAAGTTCTAGTAGAGGTGGAAGAGGAAGGAACTCAAGTTTCAAAGGTAGGAGTGGTGGACAAGGAAGAGGCAATTACTTTTCCAATATGAAATGTTACCAATGCAACCAAATGGGACACCCTACCTATAGGTGTCCAGAGAAGGGTAGTAAGGAGGTCACAAGAGAACTAATTTAGTTCATGAGTAGAAAAATGTAGCAGAGACACACTATGAGGCACCATTAAATTTTGAAGAAGGTGAGAACCTCATGATGAGGAGAACATTGATCAAGGAACCAGTCAAGGAGAAGCCAAGCCAAAGGAGGTATCTATTCAGAATCAAATGTAAGGTGATGGGAAAATTATGTAGAGTCATTGTAGACTCAGTGTCTACTGACAACGTTCTGTCAGAGGAAGCAGTCGGCAAGTTAGGTATGACAAGGATACCTCATACCCATCCTTACAAGGTCACATGGCTCAATAAGGGATAACATGTCTTAGTTAACAAGCAAGCATGGGTAGAGTTATCTATAGGGAGATATAAGTACAAGGTCCAATGTGATTTTTTTCCCATGGATGCATGTCATTTTCTCCTAGGCAGGCCATGGCAATTTGACCGCCAAGCTATCCATGATGGAGTGAAAAACTCCTATACATTCAAGAAGGATAAAGTAACTTTCAAAATCCAATCATTGTTAGAAGATGTAGATGTGAAGACAACAGGTCCTAATGTGATTATGGTGGGTGAGAAATAATTCATAGAAGCCATGGAAAAAGGAGAAGGAGTTGGCTATGCATTAGTGCTAAGACCAAGAGAAAAGAATGAAGAAAAAGGAGACGAGAAATCAGAGACACCTAAGGAGATATAGAGTATGTTGCAGACTTATGAAGGCATAGTAAGTGATGGAAAACCATCAGCATTACCCCCTTCAAGAGCCATAAGTCATAGGATAAACTTCATACCTAGAGCTACCCTGCCCAATAAGGAAACCTACAAGATGACACCTCAAAAAAATGAGGAAATTGCTAGGAAAAAAGAACTCCTTAACCAAGGCCTTATCAATAAAAGAATTAGCCCTTGTGTAGTACCTACTATCCTAGCACCAAAGAAAGGAGGAAAATGGAGACTTTGTACTGATTCAAGAGCCATAAATAGGATAACCATTAGGTATAGGTTTCCCATACCTAGGATTGAGGACCTAAAGGATTGTCTAGGTGAAGCCAAGTATTTTAGTAAGATAGAATTGAAGAGTGGCTATCACCAAATTAGGATACATGATGGAGATGAATGGAAGACAACATTCAAAACTAATTAAGGGTTGTATAAATGGATTGTCACGCCATTTGGACTATCTAATGCCCCCTCCAAATTCATGACGCTCATGTATGAAGTCCTCAAAGACTACATTGGAAAATTTGTAGTAGTATATCTTGATGATATACAAATTTATAGTAGGACAAGAGAGGAGCATCTTCAATAGCTTGAGACTATCTTCAATAAGTTGTATAAAGAGAAGTTGATGATTAACTTTGAGAAACATGAGTTCATCAAAACAGAGCTAGTGTACCTTGGGTTTGTTCTCTCTCGGGGAAATCTGAAAATGGACAAGAGTAAAGTGGAAGCCATCATGAATTGGCCTACTCCAAGGTTAGCAATAGAGGTAAGAAGTTTTCATGGCCTTGCTCAGTATTATAGGAAGTTTATAAGGCAGTTCATTGCTATTTGTGCTCCCATGTTGGACACAATCAAAGGAGGAATGAAGACAAGGTTTGTGTGGAGTGAACAAGCCACTAAGAGCTTTGATTTATTGAAAGAAAAGATTGCTACCCAACCTATGTTAGTCTTTCCAAGCTTTGAGATGCTTTTCACAATTGAATGCGATGCCAACAAAGTAGCTATTGGGGCTATCCTAAGCCAAGAGGGTAGACAAGTAGCATTTCATTCAGAGAAGTTGAGTGAAGCAAAGAAGTATTCTTCTTATGATCTTGAGTTGTATGCATTAGTTCAAGCTTTGAGAAAGTGGAGGCACTATTTTCTACCCAAGGAGTTCATTGTCTATTCAGACAATCAAGCTTTAAGTTTTCTAGAATTCTCAAGAGAAGTTGAGCCACAAGCACATGAAATGGGTGGAATACTTAAAAGCTTATACCTTTAATAACAAACACAAGAAATGTGTCCTCAATATGGTGGAAGATGCATTGTCTAGAAGAGTTCTTACCATCCAAGAGATTCAGTTGAAGAGCATGGGAATAGATCATTTCAAAGATCTATATGCTGATGATGAGGATTTTGCAGACATTTATAAGGTATGTGCTAAATACAAGAACCATTTTCATAGTAAGTATGCTGAAAAAACTTTGCAAAGTAATCTTTTGTTCAAGGGGAATCAGTTATGTGTCCCTCGAGGCTCTATTAGGGAGAATATGATTCAGGAAAAGCACAATGGTGCATTGAGTGGTCACTTTGGGATCACTAAGACCCAAGAACTTGTTCAAAGGTTCTACTATTGGCCAAGAATGAACCTTGATTTTAAGAGGTATGTGGAGAATTGCATTGTATGTCAAAGAGCCAAGGGTACTTCTTCAAATGTTGGTCTTTATCAACCACTACCTATTCCCACTAGACCTTGGGATTGCTTGAGCATGGATTTTGTAGTTGGGTTACCCAAGACAAGATAAGGGATGGATAGTGTTTATGTAGGTGTGGATATGTTTAGTAAGATGGCTCACTTTGTGCCATGTAGGAAAACTCGTGATGCCAGCCAAATAGTCTCTCTCTTCTTCAAAGATATAGTAAGACTCCATGGGCTACCTAAGAGCATTGTGTCTGATAGAGACACCGAATTTATGAGTCATTTTTGGAAGACTCTTTGGAAAATATTAGGCACTAATTTATCATTTGGGTCTGCCTACCATCCCTAAACTGATAGTTAGACTGAAGTGGTGAATAGAAGCCTTGGAAATCTACTAAGGTGCTTGACAAAGGAGTACAGACAGCAATGGGATCAATTGATTGGACAGGTTGAATATGCCTACAATGACACCATCAATAGATCAACAGGGAAGAGACCCTTTGAAATAGTATATGGATTACATCCTAGAGGACTCTATGAGTTGAGAGAATTGAAGGATGGAGTGAAGGCAAGTGGATATACAGATGAATTTTCTTTTGCAATATAAGAAATACATGATACAGTGTGTAAAACTTTGACAGAGAACACCTTGAAACATAAAGCAAAGATTGATGAGAGTAGAAGAACAGTTCAGTTCAATGTAGGTGACTTGGTGATGGTATATTTAAACAAACAAAGACTTCAAAAGGGAGTCCCTAACAAGTTGCAGATGAGAAGGATAGGTCCCTTTCCTATCTTGACTAGGTATGGTGAAAATGCATTCAAAGTTGAGCTCCTGGAAGACAGTGGACTATCACTAATTTTTAACATTGTAGACTTAGTCCATTACAAAGGACCAGAACAAAATATGGATTAAAGTATCTAGGAAGTGATCAGAGATGTGGAAGATCTACAATTACCCTCTACTACAGTCACATGAGCTGACAGTATACTGGATACTAGAATCTACAAAAAGACTAGAACCAAAGAGTATAAGGAACTCTTGATCAAAAGACATGATTAAACCAATGTTGATGCATTATGGGTCAAAGAATTAGAGTTCAAGAAGATGGGGATTGATCCAAGCATCATCAATCCAAGGGTGGATTGATCTTTTTGTTTTGGGGAGGATGGTGCAAGAGCACACCTAGGCTAATCTCCATCTTTTAATCATTTTGGCTTCTACTTGACATTGGCCAAGTCAAGATAGTTAGGTTTTTTCTAGACATTAGAAGTTCATGTCAATGTGGGCTAGGTGAGTTATTCATTAGGACTAAGGTCACAGCAATAGCCATTGTTAGTAGTTTTTCAATTACTTAGGCCTAGTTGCTAAATGTTGGATTTGAGTCATGAATGTGTCCTAAACACATAAATGAGGACATAAAGATTCCTTGAGGCCTTTAATGATCATGTATCCTTGAAATAAATAGGTTAGAGGTCCTAGAAATGAGGAAAGTGGCATAAAAGGAAAGATGCCAAAAGTTGCTAAATTGTTGTCATGACAACATTTGCAATTATTGCATATGTTGCATGCAACATGGTTACCTTGGATCCCCCTACAAAATAGGAGTGGGGAATTAACAAAAAAGGCCTATAATGATGGAAGAAGGCATATAATGCATAGAGAGACTCAAATCACAGAAGTTAGTCATTCATTATAACAAGTTTGAAAGAGTAATACAGTCTGCAATTTTGTGTTTTCAATAATCACTAGCATTTCATTGTGACAGTGATACTTTATGGATTGAAAGCTTCAAAATAAAGATTTTTTCTTGTTCTTATGATAGTTTTGAGTGTTTTTCATTCAGTAGTCAAGTTTCTTTGTGGTCGTTTAAGGTCTTGTATAAATTGTTTTGTGTTTAGAGAGTCTACTGGTCCTGTCTTGACTAGTCAGTCTAGTCATGGCTCCCCCATGAAATATAGCCATGGGAAATACCTAAGGATAGATGGATATTCTAGGGGATTCAGTAGTGTACATATGTTTAGGATTAGGAGTCTCATAAAGATGCAGAGCTATTTTTACTACTAAGCCCTAAGCAAGCTGAAAATGCTCGGTTAGTGGTTTAGGATAGAAGATTTGACATGTTTCATACAGGGGAAAAAAGTATAGTACATACTAAGTACAGTTCCATTTATGGTTTAGTCATACCTTGACATGTTATTATGGTCGAGTTCATACCAATCACTGAGACCAAGTTTTGAACAATTTTTCAATTATGTTGTAGTCAGTCCTAGAAATTAGACTTATTAGCCCTATTGGACCTAGATTGTAGGAACCCTATGTATGGAGGAATTCTGAGACTAAAAAATTCAAAAAATCTTTTAAAAGGATAAAGGGTATCTGGATATGGTCTTATATTTTCAAGTTCTTTGGGAAATTTTTAAAAGAAGTGGGAAAAACACACTGTGAAAGGCTACAAGAAATTAGGCCTTCTTGTGACAAAATTGTGAACTTGATTACAAAGAGTGAAAAGATCATTCAAAATGGATTCCTTTGGGATAAAATGCAATGTATACATGATTATGGAAACCCTTGCAAGTGATTCATGAGTCTTAAAGTGAAAATTGGCACTTAGACTCTTCTAAGTGTAGTGGGAAAAGTGAAGATTGGAACTAACAAAAGGTGTTAGTCTTTCAAGGTGAAGTACATGAGTGGAGAACTCTTAGAGAAGAGTTGGAATTGGAATTAGTTAATCATCTAAGCCAATCAGGACCTAGAGGAGATTAGGTTCCTAGAAGAGACAATCTAAGGTCTCTTAGGTGAACTGCTAGCAAGCCTTAGAACACTTACATCATTCTTTCCCCACTCTTTGGTTGGACTAGGTATATTTGATTTCCTGTAAATCAATATCAGACAAAGCTTGAATATTGATAAAATTCATTAAATCTAATCTACTATCCAATTTAGATCCTGAACAACCAAGTTTCTTAGAATCCTTTAGAGGGGTATTGAAATCCCCATGATCATCCAACAATCCTCCAGAATTTGGACTCTTCAGTCAGCCACCTTCAACCAAAAGTTAGTTGTACCATACTTGGTGTTGAGAGAACAAATGTGATGAACTATAACTGATTGAATGTTTGAAGATGACAAATTAATGATCACTGAGCTGCAGAAAGTAAATGCAAGAAATTAAATCAGTTAATGTATTATATTGTCATTGATGTGAACTTGATATAATTTGATTGGTCATATACATATTTTCATAAAATTCAAGAAACCAAAGAGATACAGTTTATGTTATCGGTAAACACTAAAATATAGTGTACACTGAGTGATAGTAAACATTGACAGATAGTGCACACCGATGGATAGAGAACCCCGAGCAGTCATAGTGTATACCGAGCACCACAACATTGAGCATAACTGAAGTGAAGCTCAAGAAGTTCATAGTGTTGACCGATGGACAAACAACACCAATGGACAATTTTGATGCCCAAGGACAACTAGATTTAATGACTGAGAAAACTAAGAGTTGATCACCGATCAAAACTAGAGTTATAAAATGACAAAATACTTAGCTGGAAGGATCTATATATAGAGTTAACTGATTGATTAATTTTTTTTCATCGACCACTTGAACTAAGGATAATACAAATATTTAAAGCTAGTTTTTATTCATAGTTTTAAAGGAGAAATATACGAGATAAAACTAAAGAAAATATTTAAAGATTAAAGCAATGCATGGCGAGATTTGCAGATCAAGAAGAAATATACCTCAAGAACAATAAAGACAAGGAGATGAAATTGTGGAATCATATCTATATAAAGAGACAAGTAATTCATTTTCAAAAAGAGAAATGATGAATATAATTCTCGTGAAGATAGAAATTTTCATGCAGATCTGGTCATATGGGCTGAAGAACAGAGCCAAGAATTTTGCAGACACAGAGCAACAGAAGCAAGAGCATTCACCAAGAAGAAAAGAACAAAGAGGGGAGCAAAGGAATTGAAGAGCCTATTGATCATAGAGGTATTATGGACTAACAATAGATCTAAAAATATGAAAATTAAAGTTGTATTATTGAACATATCATTTGATGTTTTAGTTTAACCATTGATTCAAAAAATCTCTTAACTAAGTGGGATTTAACAGTCCTTAATGTATTGAGATACTCAAGAGTATCAAAAGCTTTTTCTTGTTGACAACATAATGAATTCCTAAGGTCAAAATACTAACCAATATTTTTAAATCCTCTAACAAGGTCACACTTAATATTGGGTTTGTGACCTTTAACAGGGTTGGCTCTTCACTGAACTTACTTCAGAATAGTGAAAATTTTGGGTTACCGGTCCCAAGTGGTTTTTCCCTTAACATGGTTTCCATGTTACAAATACATGTGTCAAATGTGTATATATTTCATTTATTTTATGTATTTCTTTACACATTACTAAAATAGGATTGGTCGGTAAACACTAAGTTTAATTGCTACTATTCGGTAAAGCTTAGAAAAGGTTAAACAATATATTCATCGAGCAATATAAATTTGATAGAATTACATAAGGAATACATCTTGTAGGAATGAATGATAATTGAGGATATTATATTGGAGATATAAATATTTGGTTGAGTTTTTGGATTAATTTTTGAGGCCATTGATTCACCNTCCCCCCCCCCCCCCCCCTCTCAGTTATTCTAACAATTGGTATCAGAGCATTGGTGCTTGGAAGAGAGTTTTGAGACTCATGATAAAGATCAAAAGATGAGTAAAAGGGATGTGCCTAAGTTGAAAAAGGAAAACTTTTCATCATGGAAATTAAGGATAAGACTCCATCTATCAAGTATTGGAAATGATGTCACATAGTACTTGGATACTGAATTTGTTTTACCTACTAGACCTCTGATTTATGATCAATTGAGAGATAAACATGAACACAATTCTATGATGATAGAACTTGCTTCTTCACTCTCTGATGCTGAATTTGAAGATTTCAAAACATGTACCACTGCAAATAAAAAGTGGGACAAACTCAAGCTATTACATGGAGGAGATACAAATTTGGTGAGGGCTAAAGATGAAAGCCTAAGAGGAAATTTTGATGACCTTAGAATGAAAGAATGAGAGAACATCACTCAATAGAGTGGCAAAATCAAAGAGGTTGTTAATGATATTCAAGGATTAGGAGCAGTACTTGGGGAAGAAATAGTGGTAAGTAAAATTCTAAGAACCTTATAGCCTGTTTATCTTATTAGAGTATCTGCAATTCAAGAAATGAGAGCAGTAGAAAATAACAATGTTACTCTTGATAGTTTGATTGGTAGACTTATTTCATTTGAGATTAATAACTATGACAATAGTGTCTTACCAACTATTGAGTCTACATTCAAATCTTCTTTGGAAAAATAAGTAAATCAAGTCATAGCTAGACACACTATGATAAATGATAGTGAAAGTGATAGTAATGAACAAGAAATTGATAAAATTGAAGCACTAATGGCTAGAAGATTGCAAAGAGGTAAAGGAAGATACATAGGTAAATTGCCACCGGTATGTTTTAATTGCAAATAAATTGGACACTTTTTTGCTAGATGCCCTAACAAAAGAAAGGATGAAACAAATAATGGTAGATCTTATGGAAAGAAGTTTGATAGAAGTGATGACCGAGACTACAGAAGCAACCAGAAATCTGACAGAAGAGATAACAGAGACAATAAGGACAAAGGAAAGAAGGCTTGTTACCTGGTTGAGAACAAAGCTAAAAATACTAACACTGAATCTGATGAAGATATTGAGGTAGTATTTTTTCTATCAAGGATGATTCAAACGAAGAAGAAAGGTATGTTGAAACTGCACTCATATCTAAAGTTAGCAAAAATGATCTCTAGATTATTATAGTGGTTTTACTCACCACATGACTGGAGATAAGGAAAATTTTGAAACTTTTGAGTATTATAATAATGGATCAGCTACGATGGGTAATGACTCACCTTGTCCAGTTAAAGGAAAAGGAACAATCATGTTGAATAATCTAATCAGATGTAGGGTACTTTCAAAAGAGGTAATATTTTGGAAATTTCATATCTTTTTTGAGGATGCCTCACAACTCAGTCTCCAACCATTTTCACAGAATAATTTCCCTCAACCAGAAATTCTAGAGCACAAAGACTATATTAAATAACCACTTCTGCTACTGCGTGTGATTTTCAGCTCTTCTCCTTCGCCCAAAGTGACAAACTGATGCTAGAGTTTTACTATACTAAATACCTTGGGGAAAAGTTTCTTTCCCTCATTAGATTTTCTTGCACCCTGGAAGAAAGAAGACAAGTAGCGTCCTGTGGGAAAAATTTGGATTGATAAGCAGTGATTTGATTATATCCAAGGCAACGATATTATACTTGGACAGTGAGTTATACATAGACTCTTTGACAGCGACTTTGTATCTTTGGTGGCAAATATTATAAGGCTCTAATCCAAGCCAGATCAAACTCACCAATTACAATAACAGTGCTCTATTCTAGACAGTGGCGACTTACCTGGATAGGGAAATATATACATAGCTTGATTTGCGATCTTATCCATAGGCTGAAGAAAGAGATCTAAATCAAACCAAGTAATTTGGATATATATATAGAGTGATTAATATATGTGGAATCCCAAATAAATTTTGATTCAAATTAGTAACCTAAAGACCAGATCTGGGGGTTTACAAATTGTATACTGTATTTCAAAATTGTATAAAAAAGTGCTTATTTGAATACCATAGCTTATGTTACATTGTTGGGTATAAGCACTAAGTAATGTACTAAGGGGTTTGAAAAAAATGGCAGCGAAAGACAGCGAAACTCAGCAATATGTGAAATCAAAAACTAAACCGTGAAATACTAGTCTCAAAAAGCTTAAGCATAATGATTATGTGTTTCATGTTCAAAGCAAGGTTTTGAATGAAGACACCAGTGACACTGGATATTCTGGCTACTGCTATAATTTTTGGCTGTATGGGCATCGAATAGTGGACTGTCAAAAAGCTATGAGTTTCCACCCTAACTACGATCATCTAAAAGCCTTTATAGCCAAACAAAAATGGAAAATCCTGGAGGAAAATAGGGTGCCAAAAGAGATTTTGAACTGCAAAATGTGAGATCCCTTGGTAAATAAACCTACCTTGGGATCTAGGGCTTGCATAAACAAGAAACCAGATGAATTCACTAATGATCAGTTTCCTAAAGTTTTTACTGTAAGGGACTTAGAGAGTCAGTTGACTCATTTTTATAAGAAAAAATATGCACTGCAAATCTCAAGCAACCCCAGGATTGTGAGGGACCTAAAACCCAAAGCTGATTCGGCTAAGGAATCCAATGATCCCCTTACTGCCTTGGGGAGAGGGGGTCTTCCAGTGGCCCAATCGGATCCCGGGGCTACTAGGTTGAAAGACACTGAATGGCAAGTTGTAAAAGGAAAAAAGAAGGAAAGATCTCAATTTGTTGAGATAGTGGAGATTCCTCTGAGTAATCCTTTTGACTCACTGAGATTGGAAAAGCACCCTCAGAATACCAGATCTTATTCGCCACCCCACATCCGCAACGGGGTCTTGGGAGGAAGGGGTAACTTCTGGGATGAGCGCCCCAAGTGAACCATAGGATCAATTCCTGTTCACATTCCCCCTTCCTCTACTAAAATCCTAACCAAATCATGGTTTTCTGCAGCTGGGGAGACTAGTGCAAATATTCCTTCAAAGTCTCACACAGACAAAGAAAGGTTTTACTCTCCCCCTCACCGCAGATTAGCTGGTAAGAAACTAATGCATAAATCCAATACCATGAATGATGAACAATTAAAGGTATCTACCACTATCTATACTCCACCTCATAGGTGAAATAGTAAGCTTTTGTTTGATTGTAATAAAGATAGGACAAGCTCTAAATATGAATCTAATAGAATAATCCTAGAAAGTGAATCCATAGCATAGAAATAGAATTATTATGCAGAAATAGGTCTTATCGTGCAGTGGAAAGGAGCTGTAGAAAGCTTATTGGACATCACTTAAGCCCTAGAGGTAATTCTCCCTTGCGAGGTAAGTATCATTGCCCTCATGGAATTTTTCTTCTTGATAGATTGTAAAAATTCAGAAATCAAAAAGGTTGTAGTAGAAAGTAGACATGAAACCTTCTTTGTAACAAATTGGAAACCTCTTTTCAATCCGCTATACCTAGAAAAATTTGAAGTGGAAAGAACCATCTCCCTCAAAAATATGCCAATAGAACTTGCTAGCATAGATTCAGTTACCAAAATTGGTAACAAAATAGGTAAATTTATTAGAATCTGTGAAACTTCACCAAACAAATCTGAGAAAATTATCATTGTAAAGATGAATATACATCAGCTTTTCATCCCTCATATATGTTTATGTTTTAATTCCAATACAATCATCATTAACCCAACTATCATGGAAGATTTCTTAGAAATTA
This sequence comes from Thuja plicata, assembly GCA_018584345.1. NCBI lineage: Eukaryota > Viridiplantae > Streptophyta > Pinopsida > Cupressales > Cupressaceae > Thuja > Thuja plicata. The sequence continues at coordinate 1,669,406 of MU223875.1, read as the reverse complement.
ATCTTAATACTATGAAACCCAAAACTTCAACTAATATTCTAGATAAGAGCTTGGATGTTAAAATCAACTTTCTTTCAAGCAAAGGGGGCTTTATAATCACTAAAGTAAAGGAAAGTTCCACGGATATCCTACCGCCCCCTCAATCAGCCGAACCTCTTTGCTAGACTGATAAGGTAACCGAGATTAATGGCAATCAAGTTTCGATTACTGAGGATCCTTCATCTTTAATTATGGAGAATATTAACCCTCATAATTCACTTGCTGAAATCAGCAAGCATGATTCTTGGAATGATATCCATGTCAATCCAGATCTTGCAAAGAAAGAAATCCAACTAGAAAATAGAAATAGATTCCAGTCTCCCAGAAAGACAATCCTGTCAGTTCCTGCTAATCTTCCTTCAATGTCCCCTAATTCCATAGAGGACAAAACATGTGCCCCTCCAGCTGTACCATCACAAGATAACTCCTCTCAGGAGGAAAACTGCAATAGGGAAGTTAAGATTATAACAAATTATACAGGGGAAACCTTACCTGATGAACTACTAGACATGTTTATAAATGAAATCTGCGATGAAGAAGAGCTCAGATATTAGAAGGATGTGCTAATTAGAGACATTCTGGCACTCAGAAATTTTGCTGAGGATAATGACGCATCTTTAGCAAGTCTACAAGAGATTAAGGAATCAGCAAACAAAACCCCTATAAAAGCCCACCCCAATGACCTGGTTAAGATGATTGAATCCAATGAACAAGAGAATATTGAAGTGGTAGATTCACTCATTGATCTAGGTAAAGGGTATGGTAAAGAAGTTCATATAGAAACCCCAGTTTCCCCTCCCCTGTTCAAGGATAATGCAACAAACAACTTAGAAAACATTGATGGATTTTTTGGTATTAAAAATGAAGACAGAGAATTGGGTATTGCCACAAATATGGAGGGATTAACCTCTCCCAAAATAGACAAGATCAAAAAGAAGAGGGGAAGGAAATCTTTTATTGAGCTTAGAAACATAGCAGGCAATGCTGATAACCAAATGAAGATCTCTGACATTGTGAATAGCGGGAAGGGGAAGGGCCTTCCCAGGGATCAATGAGAGTCACATCCTAGAATTTTAGGGGCCTAAACACCCCTAACAAACAAAGACTCATTAAGAGTTATCTAAAAAACTTTGATTCAGAAATAATAATCTTGCAAGAAACTAAACTAGGCATGGAAGAAAGTAAGAAATTAAATAATAAATTTGGCATATGGAAGTCAGTATTTGAACCAGCAGCAGGTGCCTCAGGAGGCTTAGCAGTCTTATGGGACCCCCAGAAAGTTTCCTCCCAAGTATTATCTAGTAGCATCAATTGGATGGTACTTAGAATCTGTAGCCTTAAATCTAACCTAAAATTCAATTTGATTAACATTTATGGTCCTACACTAAATACAGATAAGAGAAGGGTCTAGTAGGAAGTCCAGGCCATACTCCAATCAAACAAAAGAGAGGCCCATATCCTAGGAGGAGACTTTAATGCTATAATGGACACCAATGAAAAATTTGGTGGGTCCAAGTGCATTTCACAATTTCAAAAAGATTTCAATCAATGGGTTATGCATAATAATCTAATTAATATTGAAACTATTAATGGGTCATTCACGTGGAATAATAGAAGATCGGGGTTCAACCATATCACAGAAAAATTAGACAGATTTTTGTTTTTTGGAGAAATGGAAAATTTTGACCAACTTTTAACCATAGAGATTCTTCTAGATGTTGGATCGGATCATTTCCCCATTAGATTGACCATTACGGAGGATTGCAATCCTAATAGGAATCCGTTTAAATTTGAATTTATGTGGTTCCAGGACCAAGAACTTATCAACCTATTGGAACAATGGTGGAACCAAATAACAGTTGAGGGCTCGAAGATGTACAGTCTAGTTAATAAACTCAAAATAATTAAAAACAAAGTCCTGGAATGGAACAAAAACAAATTTAATAACATCTTCAAGGAAAAAATTCAAACCGAACTAGAATTAGAGAATCTTAATAACATAGTCA
>MU223875.1:1638360-1648657 GCA_018584345.1 Thuja plicata | reverse complement strand
ACAAATTCTCACTCTATGTGCCTCTCTGGAGCATATTAGTTTTAAGCATATTCCCCGTGAATGGAATGGTGTGGCAGATTGCTTGGCTAAATGGGCTTCTGATCACCTGCATGATTGGGCTATACAGGATTGGGATCAATTACCCCCGGATTTGTCTCATCAATTGGATCATTTGATTGATCTTGATAGGGTTATTTAATGTTCTTGCTTTGTAACGTTTCCTTGATTTAATAAAATTTTTACCCCCTTTATGTTGAAAAGAACTACTATGGGGTTTAAGAGAACTATCACGGGTTACAAATTTGCAGCAAACTAAGTGATGTCGACAGTAAATTTTGGGACTGCATTTTTGACATTGCAGAGATTTAGATGAAGATTTGCATAAATGATTAAGGCAAACCATGAAATGAGAAAGGAGGCTGATATGTATAGTAAATATCTTGTAAAGGAAATATTAACCGTCTTCCTTACAAAAATTTTGCTTGGCCTTCCATAAGTTCTAGTTCATTTTGGTTTATTTACTGGTGACATTGCATTGCTATAAACTTCCTTAGAAGTTTCACACTCACTATTTACCTTTGTCAAGACATTTTTTCATACTTTGCAAACCGTATTTGCTTCTTGATGCTTGACAACATGACTATAGAAGGGCCTCTTCCATTGACCAATTAGTAATGTGATTCTATTGAACATGAGCATGTTTTTCTCCTACATGTGCTTCTTCCTAAAAGTGTGAAGATTCTTTTAAAGAGAAAAGAATCAGTCCAAGAGAGTCAATTTTGTGAGCAATTAGATTCCACTACCAATTTCATGAGGGATTTCGATTAGTTGAGATTATGATTGAGTATTCATATATTTAAAGTTTATTTATTTCTCAATATGATCTTGAATGAGAAGTTAGATAAGTAATTTTTAGGGAACTTATTTAGAAATTTGAGCTCTTTGGATTCTATGTTGTTTGAAATATTTGAAAAAGAGACCGATTTTGATAGTATATTTATGTCATGTTGGAGATATTTATATTATAAATGGTGTGGCTTTTAAATTTTTATTGTAATGGATGTATTATCAGTTGAACCCGACATCCTATTTTTAATGTACAAGTCACCAAGCTCTTGTTCTATTCGTTTGATTCATGCTATACTTACAAAATTTTAAAGATATGGACGCTACATATTATTGGTAATAAGGAGGTTTTGTTTCATCCCAAGCTAGCTTGTTGCTTAGGGATGATTCTTTGCATGAGAAGAAACTTATTTTTGTGCCTGAAAAGAGAGGGCTTGGAAGATTCATCCCTAAAGAAAAGAGGGGGCTTGAATTATTTGTGTTCCTGAAGAGAAGAGGGAGCTTGGTAGAGTGATTATCCCTTAAAGGAGCTAGGGGCCATGATTTGAAGTTTTTTCAAGCACTTGAGGAGGCGATGTAGACTTTCATAGGTAAGGCATATCATGTCCATGCATATTGATGATGATTGTTTCCACAACAGGTGAGGATGTGTTAGTCAAACTTGGAGGAGTTGTTGAATTTTAGAGGAAAGGCTTCTCATGTGCAACATTGGATGAGGCATTAGACATAGTTGGAGGAGATGTCAAATTCTGGAGGAAATGTGTCTCATTGTGTAGAGGAGGTGGGAACAATCATGTTGTGCAGATAGCTTCAATTTTTGTAGTCAGGAGATCCACTAATGTAGATAGTTTGATGTTTCTTGAGTGATCATGGTTAGGAAATCCATTGGTGCAGTCAGTTTGGTGTTTCTTGATAAAGAAAGGGGGATTGGTGAAGGCTCTTCATTAAAGTTTCTAGAGGGTTGGGTTTAAACCCTTGCAACTTCCACCCTTGTTTAGATTAATATAATAAGGAGGGAATGTTGGAGTATTAAATTAGTTTAGGTTAATAAATAAATAATAAACTAATTATTTGCTTGAATTTATTCCCATAAGGAACTTTTGGGTAGTTATACATGGTATACGTAGGACCATGGTATGCCAAAAAGTGGCAATGTGAAAAAGAAGTCCTGATTGGTAGGCTGATTGAAAAATAGCTATAAATTTCAAATGGTATAACATTTTTTAAATACGAAACATGTGTCACATTATATGCTTTTCCTACTATAAGAATAAAAAAAAAAAAAATCAATTTGATGAAGTTTAGGCTAAGTTAAGGTAGTTACACACAAGAGTTTTTGTATTATGGAAAGGTTGTACAAGAAAAAATCATAATTAATTATTTACTTGGAAAAAATTGAAAACAAATATGCGTCACATCCGGACATGAGTCTACTACTTATATCTAAAATCTATTAAAAAAATATTATCATTTGATTGTGTTTAAGGTGGTCAGACATACAGCTACTTCTTATATTTTTTGTATTGACTGATAGACTGATTGAAAAATAGCTATAACTTATAAATGATATAACTTTTTGGAAATCTGAAACTTGAGTAAAATTCTATTCTTTGAATACTCTAATAAAAAAATAAAAAGTTTTCAATTTGATGAAGTTTAGATAAGTTAAGGTGGGCAAACACAGGTTTTTTTTCTACCAAAGTTTTAGTAGTAAAATTGTAATTAATTATTTACTTGGAAAAAATAACAAAAAAATATGTGTCATATCCGAACATGAGTCTACTAATTATATCTTGAATCTTGTAAAAAAATATTGTCATTTGACTTTATTTAAGGCGGTCAGACATACACCTACTTCTTATCTTTTTCCTTAAATTTTTATAGTACTGCATTAAAATTTAAAATTTCACCATATAGAATATTTTTTTTTTAAAAATGGCTAGTAGCTTAGAAACTAAATTAATTTTTCTACAAATTCTCTTATTACACATTTTTGTTTTATATAAGATTGATAACTTATTCAAATTTTTATGTCAAATTTCCTAAACCTAATTTTTTTGAATTGTCAATGCCACTTAAGGGCCTAGTTTGGCATACCATGATCCTGCACATACCCTATAGAGGAAAGAAATTCTTTATAAGAATTTTCATTTGACATTGTAATGTATCTCGATTGCATTGTAATCAATCAAGAAATACAATTCATTATGTTTTAGCTTTAATTTCTATCAAGAAAACCCCTCTCTAAAGGAGATAATGCAAGAAAATAATCAACTATAATTAATAGAATAAGTGATAAATGAAGGACTCAATATAACTCAAAATAATTCCCCAAGGAGTACATTAATCATAAATATACATTAGATATCCATAAATAAGAGAGAAATAATAAGACTATATGTCCCCCCCTAATGAAGTATCTCCTATGCTAAAGAAGAATCCTTGAGGAAAAAAAGAGAATTTACAATTCCTATAAATAAAATGCCTCCCCTTAGGAAGAAGCAATTCCAATGGTTTATGTAGAGGGAACTCCAACTCCAAGAGAGATGAGTGAAGAAGCCTTATAATTGGTTTTTGTGAAATCTATTCAAATGTCTCCATGCTAGAGTATGGCAAGAAAAATAAGATGCTACCCCAATTTAAAATTGTGGGACATCAAGACTATGTAGAAACTCATTATGAATTATTCTAGAAGAAAACACACTTGCGCACACACACACATACAAAAATATTTGTACCAATAAAAATATGTGGAAAATTACTCATGACATTAATTTTCCATTAGTATACAAACAAAACTTTCGGTAAGCCTACACCGAAAGACAAGAAAGAGAAAAATGAATATCAGATTAAGAGATCACCAAAGATGACTAAGTACAGAGAAAATCGATGACACAAGTTAGTGTGTAAACCGAAAATCAAAAATTAGAAAGATAAAATGGAACCCGATAGATGAACCCAAAATGCAAGTTACAGTGTAGACCGATAAGACAGATACAGTGCAACCAAAAGATAGTCAAGCATGACCGAAAGACAAAAATGAAGGACAATCAAAGTATGACCGATACACAGAACTAAAATTTAGTTGCAACCCGCAAAAAGTGGATCGGACTTCCACATCAGATAAAGCAAGTGTATTCTAATTATAATTTATTTAATTGTTTTAAATTAATTTCTTTAGGGACAAGAAACATTAATGTAAGTGTTTTAATTAGTCTAACTGATTTAAAAGACATAGACTAGGAGATCTAGGTTTAAGCTGTAAGCCTGATCTTACAGTTAACATTGTTTTTATCAAAACTCGATGAAGTCAATCCATCTATAAATAGATGATGCAATCATTCATTAGAATGTGTGTGTGAGAAACAAAAAGAGATAGGAGAACAAAATGAGAAAAATCTATGGATTGAATTGAGAGTTTTAAGAACAAGAACAACAAAAGGAGGATTTGGTTAGCAGAACCAAGAACAAAGGAAACCGATAATCAAAGGTATTAATCAATAACAATTAGGTGATAATATTTTTCATGTAAACTAAATTGGATCTATATCAGCAATAGGAGATTGCATTTACTAGGTCAATTTGTAATTTTATCATTCTAACAAGTGGAGCAAAGTGTAAAACTCCTTTCAAGGAAGGTGAATTTAACAGTCCCACCTCAAATCTCTTAACCGAGTGCACACTTAATAGTGTTGCTAAAGAACTTAACAGAGTAGAATTTAATAAGTCTCCACCAATAATCCTAATAGGGTAGATCATCAAAAGTGATCAAATTGTAAGCCTTAACCGGCCCCTTCCAATTTGCAGATAGTGAAGTTTTGTGGGTGCCATCCCCAATGCAGTTTTTACTTCCTAATAGGAGTTTTCTACGATAGCATATCTTGTGTTATGTGTCAATTACTTTCATGAATGTTTCTATGAATTATTCACATGTTTAATAATGTTATGAATTGATATAACTCACATCAAGATAGTTTAGATCAGAATGAATGGACATGCAAATTGATTACAAAGGTTGATAAATTAAAGGATACAAAAAGTTTTAGAGGTACAGAATCACCCCTCCCCTCTCAGTACATACTTCTTATTAATCCCAACAATTGGTATCAGAGTTAAGTCTCTTCTTGGAAAGATTAAAGGCTTAAGAGAAAGAATCATACAATGGAGAAGTACAAACTTGATAAAAATATTGAGAACAAAATGCTTGAGATTCAGATGTTCTTTAAACAGTATAAAGAAGCTAGAATCAGTATGATACAGTTGTTGGATGAAGGAAATAATATGGAATCTCACTGTAACAAGAAAAATTATCCAGATTTCTTTGAGTCTTCAGGATCAACTATAAACAAAGCATCAGATACATCAGAAGAAAGCATCACAAGGATAACTGAAATCAATCTACATCTGGTTGGACAAGTTAAATCTCTGCAAATTGGTCAAGAGACACAGATGGTAAGGATGATTGATGTCATGAATAATGATAGACAGGCTGAACAAGAAATAACACTAGCTATTGATGATAGAAGAAAGATCACAGAAAAGATAGAAGAAAAAAATTCTGAAATACAAAGACTTACATAGCATCACACCATGAGATAACAAATCAGATTATTCTTATGAGCCAAGAGGCAAACAAAAAAAATGTTGAACTCATTGAAAGAATAGAAGCTATCGATGAACTGATGGATGAGAATGAAAATTTAAAACATGAATTAAGAATACAACAACAACATAATGAAATTATCAAAAAGGCTGAAGAAAACAATAAAAGAATGGATGATTTTCTTGAGGGACAATGAAGAGTCAACAACAACAACGGTCTAGGCTTTATCAAAAATAGAGAATCATAAAATCAATCCAATCCAAAGAATGTCTATGAAAATCCAAGACCAAGAAAGCTTACATGCAATCACTGTGGAAAGCAAGGCCATACATCAAAAGTTTGTAGAGGCAAAATGAAAGGTATTCCTAAATCTACATCTTCATTCATAGGATTCTGTTATAAATATAACAAGAAAGGTCATAAAGGATATGAATGTAAGTCTAATATGAAACAACCAAAGAAGGAAACCTACATGGAAAAATACTGTCCTACATGAAAAAGGAATGGGCACACAAATCTTGAATGCTGGAAAAAGAAAAGGCAAACATGGAAGCCTAAAGGTCAAGAAACTCCCTATCAACTGAAGAGAGTCAGTAATCAATATGTATGGGACTAAAATACTTGGGAAAATTGTATAGCATGTGGAAGATATGATCACATTGCTGCAAACTATATGAGACAATGGACTAGAAAGTCTAGAGGATGGACTAACCCTAGAGTGGCATGCTTACACTGTCATAAAGTTGCTCATCTCAAGAAAGACTACAGAGATGGAATGATAGAGACAAGCACATATCCAAATGGAAACACCATTGAAGATATTTGGAGGGCTAGAGAAAAAATGTGGAGAAAAGCTTCAAGCAATGATGAAGATGGAATGAGCAATACATATGGTGACACCCCATCCAATGGATCTGGTGACATCACCAACCCCACCTAAGAAGAACAAGTAAGTATGGAACTGCATTACCCCAAGCTATTACTTTAGATCAGTTCCATAAATACATTGATATAATTCCAAATTAGCATAAGAAAGATGCATCATGGTTGTACTTGTTGAAATATGTGATAACTATTCTTTTTGGCATATATACTAAAACCCATTGGTATACACTCAAAGTTAAGACTGCCTACATTTACTGAGATGCATCAGTTAAAAGAAAAAGTTTCTAATATAGACCAAGCCTTGTTGGTAAACAAGCACATGAACAAGTTGTCAGTGAAATCGAAACCTGTTGGTAAAATAAAAGTGAACATTGACTCCTCTGAAACGTTGTAAGTATCACTAATTGAAGTAAAGTCTTCACCAACGAACTCTGTCTTTATACACCGAGGAGTTGGTAAGAATTTATGGCACACATTTTACAGCAATGGATATAAATAGGGCATCAAAATGACTCATTTGTCATGACACCCAGAGCAGAGCGACCAAAGGCAATTTTCAAACAGAAAGCAACCAAGGTTTGGCACATATGAAGAGGCCAAGACATGAACTAAATCAGGCCTAGTTGTCAAGAAGATAGTAAAAAAGATAGACAAGATGGTAAAGAATCTCAAGAAGATTTTGTCAGCAACCGAGGAAGAAGCTGAAGAAGGTGAAGAAATTGAACAAGAGGAGGAAACTGAAGAACAACTATCTGTGAGTAAAGATGAAGAAAAGAATGAATCTAAGGAAACAGAGTTAGATACGCTACCTCCTCCACCATCTAAGAAACCAAGGACAATAGCTACTTCAAGGAATAGAACCCAAACATCCAAAGAATGTACTCCTTCACCTCCGAAGAAAGGAAAGGTCAGGACTTACAAGAGGAAATCTCCCACACCAAAAGGAGGAAAAAACAAGAAAGGAAGGAAATTCATCAGAACCTGAGAGGACATAGAAGACACCCAAAAAGATGATGCCATTGAGGTACAAAATGTCAAGGTAAAAGACCCTATCACTATTGATGATATTTTTGTGTATATTGCAAATTCTGGATCTATTACAGATCCACACATTAGAAAATGGTAGAAAATTAATCAAGAAGATCAGAATAAAATTGAGGAAGCCATGATAGCTAAAATATAGAGCTTCAAATATGTACCAATGCAATTTGAAGGAAGTTATGTACCAAGGGAACTCTTGGATAGGTTATCCTCCCATTGGACATTTGCATTGAAGAATGAGAAAGAGATCAGAGAGAGAGAGTACTTGTTTCTCTAATGCCACTTGAATCTAAGAAGGAAGATATAGATGAGATGATAGAGAAACACAACAAGGAATTCTCATCAAAGTTGAGAGCATATAAGTTTCTTGAAGGCAAGTTAATTGAACTTGAATAGGAAAACCACAAGAAATGGTGCAAAATCATGAACAAACCTATTGAGGAGGTAAGCCCCGACAAAGACCTTCAACAACAAAATGTTGACAAGGCAACTCAAGATGATATATCCATTGAGTTAGATAAAGAAGAGGATGATACAACAGGGAACAAGACTATAGATGTTACAGATGAAATATGGGATGATACCACAAATGAAAACATTGTGGATACTAATGTCATTGACATTACCGATGACCCCACAACTGAAATCAATAAGGATGAAGATGTCACTATTTTAGAGGATAAAATCCATGAGCAGGACAAAAATGTTGATACTAGATAGGTGAACATTCCAGGCAAACTACCAATATTGATAGAGATATCAATATCATACAAGAAACAAGAAAATCACCTAAGAAGGATACTCCAAAGGATGCAGGAGAAGAAGAAAACAAGGATAAAACTGATGGTCAGAAAGACATTGCAGATACTCAAGATGTAACCGACACTAACAAGGTTACTAAAGGAGATAAGGAGAAAGATGTAGAGACTAAAGAGAAGAATGAAGAAAGTGAGACTGATGAAGAAAAGGACACCAACAAAGGAGACAAACCAAAACATGGTAATACTGAGAAAATAGAAAAGAGTGCTACCAATGATGTTAAGGTGAATGTGGAGACGTCTACAGATACCCGATGAGCTGAAACTAATGCGAAACAACAGAAAGAAGCACAACAGGTCACTTCATCGAGCACAACAGAAAAGGCTGAGAAATTGGCATTGGTTCTACATTCTACTGAGTCATAGAAGAAGAAGAAAAAGACAAAGAAGAGCAAGTTATAGGTTACATTGGATGAAATCATTGAAATACCAAAGTGTGACCTCTCTACACTTGACATTGACACATTACAAGAATATGGAGAGATATGCCAAAGGAAGGCATTGCAAGAGAAGCTAAAGAAACAACACAGAGAGTCCATGTTACTGTTACCCAAATTTTCCATTATGTGTAAATTGGCCTAGTCTACCCTGTCTGGCATTTCTATGTCATGGTTCCCAAGTCTTGGCTCTGCTTAAACCCCTTAAACCCTGAGTCTTTCATGTTTAAAACGAGGTAATAAGCCCTAAGCCTTGGCACGTTATGTTTCGAAGTTACTTTTTCCAATCACTTAGAGCATGTGCTTTATTTCTAAGTCGGGTGATTGCGTAACCTTCAGCAAATATTTTCTTTTATCTCCCGACTTCGATTTTCCTCTGTGTCGCATAGTCTCTTAACAGGTTGGAATATTCCCTCTGAGTCTTCTGACTTAGAATTTGCTCTTTGGTCGCATGGTCGCCAGATCTATGTTACAAGTCACATAAGGAATGGGGCCCACCCTCAGTCGCTTGATCACATGAAGAATTCAACAGTCAAGGAAAAGTCTTCCGACTTCATGATCAACTTCATGTCGCATGATCACTTGATCCGGCCGTGAAAAACAGTTAAGTTTTCTTCAGTCGCGTGGTCTCGTGATTAAAAGGCAGTTAGGAGATAACATTCCCGATCATGCGACTAGCTGTTTGATGTTAGCAAATTTACTCAGTCGCCTTGTCGCTAGAACAGCATGATGACTCATCTTTCCCCAATGCAAACAGATGGACCAGTGGCTGTGTGACAGGTGGCATATATCAGGTGGATGTGGGTCCTTAGTCGGGTGATCGCCAGACGAAAGAACTGGGTCACGCGACTTCGAGACTAAGTATTTCTTTGCCCTCAGTCATGTGATCGCTAGATAATTTAAGGGTATCCTTAGTTTTATAGAGATTAAATGCCAGCCATCCAATGCAAAGCACAGATGATCTAACAGTGGTTGCCAAGTCTGGTGATTAAAGTGCCCTATTTGAAAAGTACTCTCGACTTGGCGATTAAGGCAGTCAGATTGTTGCTAGAAGGATTTAAGGGGACTCAGGTGTTGTTTGAAAAGTCAAAAGGCTCAGACATAGGATCTCCCAACTTGGTGACTAAGCTTTGTCGCGTGGTCTCGAGATAAAGAGATAACATATGGCGATCAGGCGACATGCCGTGACGGTCTGAGGTAGCAGTTAGGCGCTGGGTCGCTAGAAGAATGGTGAGTTAAGTGAAATGTCTCCCAACTTCAAAATTTCACAGTCGGGATGTCACCAAAAGTAACTCAGGTGGGCCAGGGGTTAAGAAAAAGCACAGTGTCACTGAGTCATGAGATTTAACCAGGGTTAAGGACTGATGCTCGTGACTTAGAGACTAGCCATTGTCGCGTGGTCGCAGGAATTTGAATTTGAAATTCTGGCGGAAAGATAACAAAGGAGAACGCTCGACAGCCATGGTTTCTCTGTGCTCGTGTTCCAGATTTGATCAGAAGGGTTTCTAGTCATAGGGGCCATGCACAGATCAGTCTGTTGATATTTGAGTAGATTTGTTTCAATGTCGGTGAGCAGGAGGAGATTCAGCGTGTTGCAGGAAAGAATGGAGATATGACTAAGTTTCCAGAAGTGCCACGAGAAAGGAGGAGAAGTCTTAGGCGGTGAC
>MU223875.1:1613233-1625530 GCA_018584345.1 Thuja plicata | reverse complement strand
ATATTTATATATATATATATATATGGATTCCTCCATTGTTCTTGAAAGGGTTTCAACTAGAACACTTCCATATAAAACAAAATCACCTAAAATATGTTCTCACGAGATAATTAAAATTATAGTTGAAACCATTTTAGTATATGACACATCCTTGGCACACATTTTCCAATCTTTAAAAATACATTTACTTCTACTATATTTTCTCATGAATTGCTATTTTTTGTTAAAAAAATAAAAAAACTTGCATTGGTAGATCCAAGAATACATTTTTTATTTTTAGTTTAATTATTGTACTAATTTATTTTTCAATTACACTGGGACTGGGTCATTATTACATAATGCAAGACTCAATAGGAAATCAAACATGTATACTAAAATTGATGTCCAAGAAGTGAAAATCCTTTTTAGGATGATACTAATGTTTTCTACTCTTGTTAAATAGTTAGGAATAAATGTAGTCAAGTATACAAAGCTACTATATTTTCAATACACCTAACTTGAAAAAGCTTTTAAAGAGCCCTTCGCTATAATAGAAAATGATGATGGAAATAGGCTCTCTAACTTGGCAGCATTTACAAGACCACCCTCAGATGAACACAATTAATGTTGGTTTTTCGTACACCTACTCCCTCCATTTTTAGGTGGTGTGTTTATTATGGGATCACATTCATTGGAAGAATTCGTGGAGGCTAGGGGTAGAACCTTCAAGTAGGCACTGAGTGAGGAAGCTACAATTCCATCTGGAGCCAAGTTCGTGGTCCATGGTGGAAGAAACCCAAACCATTGAGATGGAACCACCAATTGAGGTAAGGATTCTTCCCTTGCTACTTCTTGTATTATTAAGCCTAATGAAAAAAATTTCCATACTTATTGAGGTGTATAAGGATAAACTTAGGAACTCAACTTTTTTCCTTGCAGCCCAAGACATTAATAAACATCCTTCGAGAACATTCCTTAATGATTGGATTTTGAATATTTGGGGAAAAAAAATCATTTTCAATTTTCATTTCTTTGGATGATTCAAAAAGGATTATTTTTTATTTTCTTCACTAACCCTAACTCCCAGAGAGAAATTATCGACAAATAATTTTGGAAGATTGGCTCTACTTGCTTTAGGGCTTTGCCATGGTTGCCTGATGTTGTCCATAATGAGTTTTTGGCCATATCAAACCCATGTTGGATTAATGTTGTCAACCTTCCTCCCTTCACATGGAATATTATCCTACAATCCTTAGAATAAATTGATACTGTTCTCAAAGTTGATAGAATAGACATCTTGCTTCTTCATACAGATGCTAGGGTCTTGATTATGAACAACCCAGAGAAAGATTTACCTGGTAAAATTGTTTTTAAAATTGGTGACTATTCCTACGCTTTTCCAATTTCCTTTTTGGTTGTTTTTACCTCTTGTTTCCTATGTAGAAGAGAGGGCCACATGAGGCATGATTGTCCTCCCTTAAAGAATAAGGAGCAAAATACTTTTCCCAGTTCTGATAACAGAGGTAATAAGGGTGTTGTGAAACCTGTAAACTAAACTAACATCTTTCGAAACCTAGATGTGGATACTCCTGTAACCTCAAATGTTATTAAGGCTTCTTTAAAGTCATGGAGGAATACATTAAATAAGAACTCTTTCCCTATCCTTCCTAATGTGTCTACTCTCAATGATTTGGACTCCCTGACCCAGGTTAAAGACATTGATTTTGGTATGGTTTCTCCAGATCCCAAACCTAAGCATAGGACTCAAAATGATCAATAGATTGTTCTTAATAATATTAAAAGGATTTTGGGCCTCAAAAAAAGATTTAGGAACCCTCCTCGTTCAAGGACTCCTATGATTGAGCTAGACATTACCTCCCGTAAATAAGGTTGTGTTTTATTAGAAAGCTTACAGGTGGTTGAGGAGGACACTAATAATAGGAAAAAAGAGATACCCCTAAGTTTTGTCTCAGATGAGGCTAGTAGAGTTCAAGAGGAACCCCATGGTGGGCTAGATTCTATCTAGAACCCATATGATATTGATAATAAGTTGTAAAATATTTCTATTAGGATTGTACCGACTCCATTACCTTCTTTCCCCACTCCCAAGAAGAGGCATTCTGCTCCCATGGAGAATGGACTTATTGTTTAGACACCACCACCTCACTATTGGATGGGGTTGAGGATGAGATTGGCTCTAAAGAAGGTGAGATTAGGGGGTCAGTGTTGGATATTTCTAAGTTCATGGATGGGTTGTAAGGTGGTTTTGTTTTTAATGCTAAGAAGAAATGCAAGAAGCTTATAGATGGTAGAGCTAATGTAGAAATTTGTGGGGTAGGAGATAAGCTATAGGATGAGGGTGAGGACCCCAGTGTTGGAAGAAAGAGAGGTAGGCCTCCCAATAATATTTCCAATATCAAACCATTGAAAATCCAAAAGATAAAATTACTCAATTATTTTAAGAGCTTTCAACCTCCTATTGATACCGACTCTTAGCTTGATTATGGAGGTCAAGTGTGCATCTTGGAATATTAGTAGCTTGGAATCCTTAGATATGAGGTATGTCATTAGGAGGTTTCTTAAGTTACATAAATTTTTTGACTTTCTTTTATTCCAACAAATTAAAGAAATTGGGTTCACCTTAGAAGCGGCTTTGAAATTCATCTGGCAAGATGCTAAGGTTTTCTACACAAATTGACCAAAAGAAAAAGGGGGATTTGTCATTATGATCAGTCCTAGGTGGCATAAGCTGATGATTGAATGGGGTTTCTCCACATGCAATAGAATAGTCTAGGTGATTCTGAAGTATAAAGGGTTTGAATTTGGTCTTTGTTTGGTATATGCACCCAATTATCACTATGATAGGATTAAAGTATGGAATTGGATGTGTATCATGAAATATTTACCATGGGTGGTTGCAGGGGACTTACATGGTGGAATCCCCATAGGATAAAGGGGGAGAGTATAAAATGGAGTGGAAAGGTAATGAGAAATACTTTTGGTTCAAAATAATCAGTAAGCTTAACTTGTTTGATCCCCTTGTTGGCTAGAAGGTAGAGTAAAAGGGGATATCACATATGTGGTCTAACTTCCAAAAAGGGAACAAAATTTTTTATTGCAGGTTGGAAATATTATATGTTAACAAAGACCACTTCAGTTTCAAGAAGGATAACAATGGAGTGAGTGTTAAGGTGGTACCATACACTTTGTCTAATCACCACCCTATAGTTTTCTCAATATTTCAATTTGGGAGAATCTCACACCCCAATAAGGGCCTTAGTTCATTTTCCCTTAATACTACTTTCCTAGGGAATGATGACATCAAGGCTTTTGTTTGAATTATCTGGTGTTTTGACAATGATATAATTAATCATATGAGTAGTATTGAGAAATGGGTATAGTGTATTGATAGTTGGAAAACCATGTTTCAAGTGGTGGGAAAGGAAATAGTCAAAGACTCTAGGAGAGTAGAAGTTGATCTAAACAATAAGCTTTGTAAAGGAAAATAGGCAATTCAAAAAGATCTTTCTAATAATGAGGCTCTGGAAAGCTTAACCTTTACCTAGGACTCACTAAGAAGAATGAAACAATACAAGATCCATGCTGCCAAGACAAGAGCCAGAGTTAAATGGATCAATGATGGAGACAAGGGATCAAATTATTTCTTCTAGTTGATCAAAAACAAAGAAGCCAAGGTCAAGTTTGATTGTATTGCAAGCAAGGGAATAATATTAGTTCTTAGGAGGAGATTTTTCAAGCCTTTGTATATTTTTACTCCAATATCTTCACCTCTGAGGAAGAGAGGACAACTATGGAAGAGGTGAGGAACAAGATTGAGAGTATTATTCCTCCTCAACTAGGTAAGGAAGATAATATCACCTTGATAAGACCTATTTCAGTAGATGAGATTAATGGGTCTATTATCAACATGAGTAATGAGAAGTCACTAGGGCCTGATGGACTACCTATTGAATTTTATAAAGAGAACATTGATTGGATTAGTAAGGAGTTTCTATAGGTATATAGTGAGGCTATAGAAGAAGGTACATTGGAATCAGTGATCAATAAAAGAAATATTAATTTTATCCCCAAATATTGGGATAAGACACTCATTAAGAACTGGAGGTCAATTGCGCTTCTTAATTATTCCTACAAAATTTTGGCCAAACTATTAGCTAGATGGCTTGTGGATATTCTACCTAAAGTGATGAGCCCCACCTAAAATGGATTTTTGAAAGGTACATACATACTAGAAAATATTATCACTTGCTATGAGGACATGGACTAGGAAAAGACTTCTAATCAACATGTCAATATATTATTGATTGACTATGAGAAGGCTTATGAAAGGATTGAATGGAGCTTCATCTTGATGATGTTAGAAGAACTACGATTTCCTAAAGTATTCAATCAGTGGTTTTGTCACTGATGAAGGGAGATACAACTACTTTGGAGATCAATGGGATTATATTTGGATCATTCCCTATCTCCAGATCTATCAAGAAAGGATTCCTTCTTGTCCCTGTTAGAACTATTAAAAAATTGGGCTTCCATGGTAGACTTTCAAATGTTATAGAGTGCTTTCTTTCTTCTCCTCACATGAAAGGGTTGCAGAGGGGTGTTATGGTCGTGCTTTGTTCCATCTTGGTCACCTCTATGGAGTCAAATCTATTGGATAAGTCTTTGTGTCTTTGTTAGTTTGTTTTATGTTTTAAGTGCCTTGGGTCATATCCCACATTGGTTGTGCGGTGAAGTAACTTAAAGTTTTTATACCCAAGCCTAAAATAGGTTAAGTGTTGAAAGGCACGTCCCTTTTGGCTGACGGGTTGTGAAGTGTTGCGGTTAGTTGTGGCCACTTGGCAGACAAGGTGGATAATTTTGTGGGCCCGCGCTCAGATGAAAAGTTTTATGAGGTGACACATGGTAGTAGGGCGTGATGGTGCAATCCTAGTCATGGAAGGTCTAGTTGGATTGCGTAATGGTGCAGATGTGACATGTGGCAGGTTTGATAGGTGGCAGGCCAGGTTGGTTGGACACACGACAAAGATCCTAGCGAGTAAGGTGGTGCCATGTTGCATAGTTGGCAGGATGGCTAGGTGGGACCAAAAATATGGATAAAGTCAATTGGCGATGCCTGGCAGTGAATGGAAAAAGATCATGAAAGAGAGATTGAGATCCAATGGTGATTCATTATCATGTGAAGGAAGGGTGTGAGGAAGATAAGAATCACACGGTTGTGAAATGCTTGCCGCATTCCAAGGATGGTAGTAGAGAGTATGGGGCCTACATAGGAAAATAAAGATAGGTGGTTCTAAGGCCCAGTGGGATGTTTCCATGTGGATGTCAATAGAGTTTGACCGGGCAAGGATAACTTTTCCTTTTACTTGGTGCCTATATTACCTAAAGTTCATTGATGGTCATATTTTAAAGTGGCAAAAAGGGTCTTAACCTCAGCCATTGAAGTGTTTGGCACCAGAAGGAGTTAGCTGTTGTAATGATATTTTAAACTTTTAAATGTCTGCGTGCATTTTATCATGGTGGCATTTTCTCATACTTGTAGGGGGTGTGGCTCAAGGTCTTCTTTGCCCATGTCTGTGTTAATGGCACCATTTGTGTGGCTGGGGATGTTCCCTATGGGTCTAAATGCATTAAATACAACATGATTTTGTTATGGATCTCTGATTTACATTTTATTTTGGGATGTTTCTACCATGTCATGATTTTTCTACATTTATGAGATTGGATCTTTGCTTGTAACTTAGCTAGTGGTTTTTTAGGATAGATCTTTAGTGATCTTTTGGAGAAAGATCAGGCTGGAAGATAGGAGTGCAATAATTGGTTGGAAGGACAATTATTGAGAACCCTCTCCTAGGGTTTCCTCCTTCTCCTTAAGGCTTTCCTTCTTTTTTTTAGGGGTTCCAGAATTGTTGGTCCCAGGGATATATCAAGTTTGTATCAGACTGTAATTCATGATAAGATAGATACTTCTTGATCTTTTGCAGGTTATTGAATGGTGTAGTTATTCAATCATATTATTACAGATTTGGAATCATTATACTTAATACAATTTTATTAGTTTGAAGTCTCTCCTTCGATTATATTGTATGATTTTAAGATTTTCTAGTCCAATGCATAGAGTTATCTGTGTGTATGTTCCATTCCATAGTTCTGATTTAGGATCAAATTAAACATGCTTTTGATGAAATATAGATTTATTTGATGTATATGCATAGGGATCTTATAAGCAAGTGTGTGATCTGAGATACTTGTGTTTATGGCTATGAGCCCTTTCCAATAGGTTTTATTCTATTTTAGTACTTGGATTGAAGAAGTTTCCCAATGGATAAGGCACTGATCAAAAGCTTTTCTACTCTTTGTTGATGCTTGTCTGATAGAGTTTTGCTATATTATGAAAATTTACATCAAAACCATTATAAATTTAATTCATATCCTATGGTCGTTGGTTGTATATCCTAAATGGTAATAGAGATTCAATGAATGATTGGTTAGTATGTAGCACTTTCTTACCATTATATGTTGTTGTAAGGGTGTGTACACCAAGTTGTGGACCAAAAAGGGGGGTATAAGTGGACACATTTTTTCTCAAATTGGGTAAACCTGAAATTGGAACAGGAGTTTGAGGGTCATGCACTCAAAATAACAAGATGTGTAAAAAATAAAAATCGTAGTACTCTAAATCTAGTTTCTAGAACACTAATTTTTTTAAAACCTGATAAGATTAAGAGGGTCAAACCTTGCATGCACAAAAACATGTTCCTGATTTTTTTGGAAAACACATAACATAGCTATTTCCGTGAGTGGTACAAAAGGTATAGTTATATATAGTATTTTTTATATCCCTTTGGTAAGGTGATAGGTAAGAGTGAGATCTAGAAGTTGTGTATTTTTTTTGTAATTTTTTTATGAGTATTTTATTTTCTGTGATTTTTGAAGTGATCACATCCTGAAAATTTTGTACCTGTTTGTGCGCTGGGCATAACTTGCATCAAAATAATCAAAAATATATATTTTTTTAAAAGTATATAGAATCAAGTGTAGAACAATAATATTTAATTGATTTGTAATTTGATTAAGTATTTGAAAAGTTATTAAAAAATGGTAGACATATGTCTGTGAGTAAAATCAAGGCACTGATAAAGAAAATTAAAGTTTACTATGCTAATGTTGTCCAAAAATAGAAAAAATTATATGGTTAGAAAGCTAAGAAGACATATGAGATTATGGTGAAAATTATAAAGCTACCCAGCTGACAAATTGTAAACATGAGGAAGATAAAGTCAAGAAATCATCTTACAAGATAAAAAAATGTCTAAAAGAACAAAAATGGACAAAAAAGGAGCCTCCAAGCCTTTGGATAATTTTTCAAGCCTTTCCCTGAGCCATAACCTGATTGGGTTTCTAAATTTCAAATAACCCGATCAGGTTCTGAATAGAAAATAGTACTTCAAAACTCGATCGGGTTCTGAAAAGAAAAAAAGTACTTTAAAACCCGATCGGGTTCTGAAATAAAAAAAGTACTTCAAAACCCGATCGGGTTTTGAAGAAGTAAAAACTATTCAATGAGAGAATGCACTTGAAATGTTGAACCATCAAAAGCACAAAGCGTGACATCTGGATTAGCCAATGCTTCACCTAAGATTTTCTGAAGTAACCCAATCTCCTCTTCTGCACTCTCACTTTGTTTCACTTCCTCTGCACACACAATTTTAATATCTTTTTGTTAGAGTAATAGTACATTTGCCTTTATAATTAAATCACTTCGGTTTAATTACTAAATCTAACTATTATTCTATTCACTTAAGCTTGTCATTTGTAGGTGCACAATAATTAATATGTTTATTAATTATTAAATGCACAAACCTAGCTTTCTCCGGCTTTAGGGTTTCTCACCTTATATGTCACTTTTGTAATTATTGTACTTACTTTTTGAGAAATAATAATTTTGCTCTCACTCTGCTGAAATTTTCCAAACCCTAGCTTCTGTCTCTTTGGCTTCCATTAAGTATCAGGTATTTGCATGCAGTTGTTCTTGGCAAACTATGAAGTTGGATTTCTCAACTTCTACATGGTATTAGAGCCACCCTATCACTGCCTGGTTTGAAGGTTTTTGAAGCCACAATTTGAAGTCAACAGCCAAAGCTTCTCTAGGGTTTTTCTATCACTTTGAGGGAGGCACTATTTTCTAGAGTAGTTTGAAAAAAAATGGACTCCACCATTGCATTCAAAAGGCCCGGGAGAGTCAAAATACATATAAATTTTAACTATTTTGGGTACCGTGCCCTTAGGGAAAATTTTTGGCCTATTAGGGCCGTATGGCCACGCAAAATGAGGCAAAAATGACAAAAAAATTTAAAAAAAAGGCATATTTTTGGGGCTGTCGAAGCATGGCGCCAACGCGCCACCCTGCAGCCGCCACCGTCGGCTCGGCCTAGCCCGCGCCCGGCCCACCCGCCGGTGCGCCGCCCACCAGTCGTCGCAGCGCCATCTGCAGTACTGCACAGCAGAGCCACCCAGGGGCCACCACCACACCACTGGCCAGCCACCGGCCTGCCACCTCCTACACAGGGTTGATGTCATCAGTGACGTCAACAGCTGGAAATTTTTTTCCGGCAAACAATTTAAAATTTTTGGCAGTTTTTCAAATTTTCCGGTGACCTAAAAATTTTTCCAACGACTGCCTCGACGGTTATCAAATTTTTTCTCATGGACAGTGACAGGCATTTGAACGTCAAATTTTTTTTCATCTCTATGTTTTTCCAGAGAGTCATCTTCCGGAGGGGCACTTGGTTTTTTGGCCATATCTTGGGCATACGGTGTCCGTTTTCGAAAAGAGAGATATTGTCGGAAAGGTGTTTTCAAGCCAGACATGATGATGCTAGTCTTGTTTGATTTTTTGGCTGTTTGAGATGCTATTTTTGGCATTGAAGTAGAGGCTTTATTTTCCTCCCTCTCTTCATCAGGTGTTCAAGTTTTTTCCTAGTTTTTCATGCTTTTAGTAATTGATTCTTTACTGTACGGGGGTTAGAACTATACTTTGTGGGGGGTGATTTTGGTTTCTGTCATTTACTTTCAGAAAATGACCCTTCTACTTCTGTCTTTTTCTTCTCTTAATGTCGGACCCCTCTGTGGCCTGGCTGACACTACACAATTACCACACCTGGAAAGCACACATGACCAGGCTACTCATGTCACGTGGCTTATGGTCATGCCTAGATGAAAATCAACCTATCCTACAGCATCCTTTTGAGATTCTTTAGCATAGGAACAAAATGGATGAAGCCATGGGCTTGATTACACTGAACATTTTTGACAGTCTCCTCTTTCACCTGCATGGGTTGACAACTCCTAGGGCTATTTGGGGCAAGTTTTCAGATTTGTTTGGCACAGTGAATGAGTTTCAGGCACTACAACTTAATGCAGAGCTGACCACCTTGACACCTACCAGCTTTCCCACCTTTGAGGACTTCTTGATGAAGTCCAAGTCTCTGCGCTCAGTTTTGTAGGGATGCAGGAAAACCAAGATAGATGATGAGTGTATCTTATTGATACTCTCAAAGTTGTGAGGACAGTATCAGATCTTCTCTTCCACTTTCTACTCCACCATGGATGCTTTGGGTTCTAGAAACACCATGCCTTCTTTTGAGACATCCTATGATCAGTTGACATGGGAATAGGCAAAGATCCAATAGATGGATGCTTCTGGCTCTCCTAGCCAAGCATTGGTTGCTCATTCTTCACAAGGAAAACCAAAATAGAAAGGAAAACCGAAGAAAGATTTCACAGGCAATGAGTCTTCCTCGAAACTTGCACAGAAAAATGATTCAAAACCTCCAGCTAACCCTTCCAAGGGTAAATCTTCTTCAAAGTCTACTGAGTCTACCTCCAAGACTAAGAAGAAATTAGTTGAGACCTATATATTTTGTGGCAAGGATGGACATCCCATTTCTAGGTGTTGGAAACATTTGGAGGCTTTAGATGAAGCCACGCAGGAGCATCACATTTCAGCTCCTTAGTCCACATCCTCCCCTGCAGGGAAAGGTCATGCTCTTACTGCACGACCTATGACTTATGGGCCCACCTAGATTCTTGATTCTGGTGCTTCTCACCACATGACTCACACTCAGCAGTTGGTCACCTCACTTGCTTCTTGTGCTACTTCACAGATTGCTGTTGGGAACTCATCTCATCTTCCTGGTTTGGGTTCTGTTTCTGTTGCATTAGATAGGGATTATCTTTAGGATGTTCTCTTTGTCCCTGACATTTCGACGAACCTTCTCCCTATCTATCAGATTTTCCACTCTGGCTCTGGTAAGACAGTTGAGTTCTCACCACATGATGTGGTTATTTGGGACTTACATGATTCTAAGATGATTGTGGCTACTGGGAGTGTTGACACTGCATCCCAACTATACAGATTTAATGGATTTGAGTCTTCTGTTGGCACAGGTTCCTGTCTTATAGCACATGCAAATTTAGTGAGAAAACTTTGGCATGAGCATTTGGGCCATGTCAATTACAGATATCTTCAGCAGATGAGCACACAGGCACATTTTCTTGGGCTTCCACAGATTACTTGCATTGATGGGGTTTGTCAGGGTTGTGTTCTTGGTAAAAAACATAGGGATCCTTTTCCTCAGGGATGAGCTACTCGTACTTTGGCACCATTGGATTTGATTCATAGTGACCTCATGTCATTTCCCACTCCTTTTTTTGGTGCTAGATATGTGCTCACTTTCATTGACGACTTCTCCAGGCACACATGGGTGTACTTATTGAAGTACAAGTCTGATGTCTTGGATTCATTTTGAGTCTTCAAGACATTTGTGGAGAAGCAATCTGGTCTTTCTATTCACCAGATATGCACAGATAATGGGGGGGAGTATGTGAACCAAGCTTTCATGGATTTTTTCTCTGAACATGGTCTTCAGCATTAGTTTTCAGTGCCCTACACCCCTCAAAAGAATGGTGTGGCAGAGAGAAAGAACATAACACTTTAGGAGATGGCTAATTATATGATATAGTCCAGGTCCATGGATTCATCTTTTTGGGTAGAGGCAATCAATTGTGCCAACTATATTCAGAATCAGATGCCTCACAAGGCAGTTCAACATATGAATCTTAAGGAGGCTTGGTCTCATGTCAAGCCTCATGTATCTTCATTCTGATTTTTTGGTAGTGAAGCATGGGCATTTGTGCTTGACGCTCAGAGGAGAGTGATGGAGTGGAAGAGTTGACACCTCATTGGCTACTGCGAGGATGTTAAGGCATACAGGTTTTTGGACCCTGATTCTAGAGAGGTCCCATTTTGATGGGATGTCCAGTTTGATGAGTGCCTTCCTATAGTAGATACCCCACTTCCAGAGTCTACTTCACTTCCCACTACTCCCTCATCTCTTCCAGCTTTGTTTTAGGATGATGAGGATGATGATCTTGGTGATCCCCATTTACCTCCACCACAGGATCCTCCATAGACGCCTAGATGGGCTCGTGTTACAGTTGATGCTGCAGGATCTTTGGTTGGTGACCCTTCCACTTCCCATCGCACCCGGTCTCATATTGCAGGTTATAGTCTTCTGAGTCATGCTATCTGTGGTGATCCTCAAACATTTGGGGTAGTGACAAGACATACTGAGTGGGACAGTGCTATGGAGGAGGAGTATTCTTCTTTGATGAAGAATCACACTTGGGATCTCTGTTCTCTTCCTAATGGAAGAAAGTTAGTGAAATGCAAGTGGTTGTATCATACTAAGTTTGCTGTTGATGGTTCTATTGATAAGTACAAGGCCCGTCTTGTTGCGAAGGGTTTTTCACAAGTTGAGGGTATTGATTATACTGAGACATTTGCCCCTGTCGCCAAGATGAACTCTATTCGCCTTGTCTTATCCCTCGCAGCTTCTCAGGGATGGCCCATTTTTTAGATGGATGTGAAGAGTGCTTTCTTGCACGGTGATCTTAGTGAGGATATTTACATGGACCAACCTTAGGGATTTGTGCAAGATTCCTCCTTGGTTTGTAGACTTTGGTGTTCTTTGTATGGTCTCAAACAGGCCCCTCGGGCTTGGTATGAGAAGATGGACTCCTTTCTACTTTTTACAGGATTCACCCATTGTCATTCCGATCCTACAGTCTACATTCAGCATCTTGAGGATGAGGTTTTGATCCTTGTGTTGTATGTTGATGATCTTCTCATCACAGGTAGCTCATCTTCTATGATTCAGGATGTTCAGCGCGCATTGATGGAGCAGTTTGAGATGACAGACCTTGGTCTATTACACTTCTTTCTGGGTCTACAGATTG
>MU223875.1:1561408-1613183 GCA_018584345.1 Thuja plicata | reverse complement strand
ATCTTCTATGATTCAGGATGTTCAGCGCGCATTGATGGAGCAGTTTGAGATGACAGACCTTGGTCTATTACACTTCTTTCTGGGTCTACAGATTGTTCAGTCCCCTGCTGGGATCTTTGTTTACCAGTAGAAGTATTCTCTTGACATGCTTCAGCACTTTGATATGCTTGATTGCAATCCTACTCCCACACCTTTTTAGTCGGGTGTTACTTTGTCTACCTCTTGCACTTCACCTTCAATGGATGCTACATTGTATCGGTAGTTGGTTGGCAGTTTGTTGTACCTGACACACACTCGTCCTGATCTCTCCTTTGCAGTTGGCCTAGTCTCTCAGTTCTCACATGAGCCTCATGAGAGTCATTGGAATGGTACCAAGCGTATTTTGAGATACATTCAGGGCACTCTTATGTATGGCATTCACTACACATGAGGGGCTCCTCACATTGTTGGCTACACTGACTCAGATTGGGCTGGTGATGTTGATGATCGGATGTCTACTTCTGGCTTTGTCTTTTGTCTTGGCTCTGGTCCTATCACATGGTTGTGCAAGAAGTAGCATGCTCATGCACTTTCATCTATAGAGGCTGAGTACAGAGTTGTAGTGTATGCTATTTAGGAGATTTTATGGCTTTGGCAGTTGATGACTGAGTTTGGTTTTCCTCCTGATCATCCCACTGTTCTATGGTACGATAATCAAAGTGCTATTCACATTTCCTGCAACCTGGTGGAGCATCAGCACACTAAACACATTGAGCTTCATATGCATTTCATCCGTCAGCAGATTCAGGATGGTGTTCTCACTTTGGAGTACATTCCCACTGACGTGCAAGTTGCTGACATCTTCACCAAACCCTTTGCATCTCTGTGCTATCTTCAGTTGCGTTCTATGCTTGGGGTGATGGAAGTTGTCCTTGGGGGGTTTTGTTGAGGCCTTCCTTCCTTCATGTTTTTTTCAGCATGTTGTTGTATCTCTTTTTGGGGTAGAGTTTTTTCCACTGGGTTTTCTCTATTTCCCCAGTTTATAGAGATTTCTTTGTAGTTGGGTACCTAATCAAGCCTTGTTGTCGGGACCCATTTCTTTTGCTTTCATAGCTGTGCTAGGTTAGTTTCCTCCTGAGCTTCGCTTAAGGGGGGCTGTTAGAGTAATAGTACATTTGCCTTTATAATTAAATCACTTCAGTTTAATTATTAAAGCTAACTATTATTCTATCCACTTAAGCTTGTCATTTGTAGGTGCACAATAATTAATATGTTTATTAATTATTAAATGCACAAACCTAGCTTTCTCTGGCTTTAGGGTTTCTCACCTTATATGTCACTTTTATAATTATTGTACTTACTTTTTGGGAAATAATCATTTTTCTCTCACTCCACTGAGATTTTCCAAACCCTAGCTTCTATCTCTTTGGCTTCCATTCAGTATCAGGTATTTGCATGCAGGTGTTCTTGGCGAGCTGTGAAGTTGGATTTCTCAACTTCTACCCTTTTTGCATTCTTTGAATTATTCCCAATTGGTTCTCTCTCTCTACACACAATGATGAAATATGTTGTCTCAGGGCTTGGATAATTTGACCAAGTTGACTTTTCCCCTCTTCTCGCAATAATCTCATCTCTTCTTGCAATATTTTTAGTAATTCCAAATTGTTTCTCACCCTCTGTCATAACTATTTTGTTTTCTTCCTTCACCCCATGAAGTTCATATAAAAGACATGTATGGTAATCTTCATAGTATTTAGGAGGCACAAATTGGAAACAATTTGAGCAGTAGGAATTAGAAAATGCACACCCTTCTTCACCAAACTGTATAGATGGGCAACCTGAAATACATCTGGAAGTAGAGTTTCTCCCTTCACTTCGGGCCATTGCAAATTAGCAAAAGTTTTCTGCTCTTCCCTCCACCAAAATAGCTTATTTCAATGGTCTCCCATGAATTTTTTAAAATTTTTGATTTGTTTCCTTTGCTTCTTTCAATGGCCATCCATGATTTTTCCGCAATCTTCCAACCTTTTGTACATAGTTATTACAATTTAATACCCTCCTTGTATATAGGTGTTTCAAGTGAGTGAAATTGTACTCTCTCTCTCTCTCTCTAAACCAATATGTGTAGAGTTAATAAATGCACAAACAAGTGTGCGATGGTGAAACTCTACGATGGGAATATGTAATGAAGTTAATAGGTTTTTTTGGTTGATAAATGAGTCTAACATTGGAAACTATCTAGATTTTTGTACACTTATAGGATCAAGTGACATGCACTCATTTAGAAGTTCAAATGCAACATTACTGGGTATTTATACTAGATTAATGGTATCTTTTTGCTTGTCTTGTATGAATTTTGCATGGGAGGAATATGAATCAAAAGAGTGGGTTGACGAATGGTCTTATACACCTTTGCAACAAATTGATACATATCAACTTCCTAGAGTACTACAATTGATCTACTTTAAAGCATCAGTGTATTTTGATCACATATCTGACCTAATTGAACCAGGTAATTTCTCAAATTATTCTTCATTTTGAGACTTATCCCTCTTTTTGAACCAGGTAATGTCTCAATTTCTCAATTTTGTAAGTGTCTAGGGTGTTCAATTATCCCTCTATAAATTCAAGGTCATGTATATGCAGTTGTTTTAGATGAGAACAATGAGGAAGGTAATAATTACTTTTTGTGTCATTGTATTGAGGGAAAAAAGAAATTGACAACTATAGTCATTGATGGAGATAGTATTGAGTACCTAATAGGTTCCGTTGTTTTGACAAGGACATCGCTTAGAAGGTATGCTATCAAAATATAATGTGTTCTTGTTTGATGACTTTAAGACCTCTTACCATCATTCTATTACACTTTGTATGTTGAATTTTGTATTCATTTATGCTTCTATGAAATGCAAGTACCCTATCGCAAAATCCAAGAATTGGTTATTTGAGGAATATGAGACACATAGACATATTTTGCATTACTCAAACCTTCTTGTTGCAACAAATATTGAATTGATAAAGTATACTGGTAGACCTCGTAATAAGAATTTATGGAAACTTTGTGAATCTAAACACGAGGCAATACATGACATAATAAGGGTTATAGTCGATCCAGAAGGTTCGCTCAATTAGTTATGGGTCATCATGAAGAGTCATTATACACATGGTAGAATTATTTTGACAATTTTTTTATATAAATTTTGCGAAACAATCTAACTTCACCTTTTTGTAAAGATAAATGACTATGAAGTGGTCCACATGCATATTTGGAGACCACATTTTGTATATTGAAAGAAGATCAAATTGTATATAAAAGTGGCCATGAGTTGATTTCTATATACGGAGGGGCCACATTTTTATAGTTTACTGTGTACCATTTAACTAAGAGCATATCAGTTAATTATGATTCATTACAATTAGAACAATGGCTCATGCAGTGGATATCTCATTTTTCTAGATAAATTATAATAATGGTTCATGTGTAGTGGATATCATGTTTCTCTAAATTGTAATAATGGTTCATGTGTAGTGGATATCATGTTTCTCTAAATTGTAATAATGGTTCATGTAGATGATATCATGTTTCTCTAAATTGTAATAATGGTTCATGCAGTGGATGACTTGATGATGGACCAAAATGATTCTAAAGTTTTTGTGGTTGTTTAGTCCAGTTAGAAGTGTTTACAGGGTGGTCCCACAATAGTGTGTCCCACTTTTTTGAACATCCTGATTTTTGTTGAAATTGCACATTTTTAAGAAAATATGATGATTTAAGCCTTGAGAGGTTCCATTTGAAGGATTAAATTCAAAATGGCTAGATAAAATCCTCTTGGATCAAACTCCCTTTGGTATAATCCCTCTACTCCTCACTCACACCTACAATCGAGTCTCCTTTGAACCCATCAAAATGCTGACAAAAAATCACTTTGACAATAACTTTTTGTGGGATAAAATAAATTCATTTTAAAAACCCAAATATAGGATGATAGTACTTTGAGAAATCTTTCCAATTATTATGATTTATATATATATATTGAGTTTATTAAGACTTTTCTTTTTAAGTTTTACTAAACATAGGTTGTCTGACCATTTAGCGACTTCTCTGTTCAATGCTTCTAGAAAAATAGTAAATTAGGGGAAAAAAATTATGAAAAATATCTAGGAAATAGGTATTTATGTTACCTTTCTATAAAAAAAAAAGAATAAGTGAATTTTGATATATAGAGATAGAGTTAGAGCGATCCAAGTGAACCTATGTCCAAATTATAATTAATGTCACTTCATAAATCAATAAACTATTAAATATTTAACCAAATTGAATGAAACCAAATGGATTCTCTAGATATTTGTGTTACAAACCTAAATTCAAAATAATTACATTCTTATCAGTTTCATAAAAAAAGTTATGTTGATCAAAGTGAGTGTCAGTCTTGAAAAATCCTGATTTTTCACAAAAATAGTTTTTGAAGGAGAAGGAAAAATGGATTCAAATAAATTCCAATTTTTTTTTTTTAAATATATTTATAAACTAGAAATAAAATGCTAAAAGTCACTAGTTTACATCATCTTCAAATTCTTAATGTTTTTACGACAATAGATGGCCGAAAGAAAAAAAAAATTTAGAATGTTCATTTCAGTGTCAAAGTTGGCAAAAAAGTGGGACACAGTTTTGTGGTATCACCCTACAATAAGTCTCAATGATTCATAATGTAGTGGTGATTAATCTTTTCTTTGTAGTTTAATGACTTATTTCTTCTTTTCTTGATAAAAACTCCTTCAATCTTCATCTAGTATGATCACTTTTTAACCCTCCCCACTCCATAGACCTATAATAGGTCAACTCACATCTCTCTTAGACCCACTAGACTCCACATCTTGGATCTCCATTCACTTTTTCAAACTCAAACCATTCATTTATGTTTCAACTTCATCTCATGCATTCCCATGCAATAGACATCTTCAACCTCAACCATCAACTTGGCTTCCATGGGTGATCCTAACTCCCCCAATGATCCCAAACTACTCCAATCATCCATTTCGCATCAACTCAACTCATTCTTCTATGCATTCTATCTCCCTTCTCCAAACTATCCCAACTTGCACAGTCTACTAGCACAGCAGTGAGGATTTTTAAATCCTTTCTCAAAATCTTTCCAATCAAATTTGCAACCTAATTACACATTGAATGCCCTTTTTCAAGATTCATAACATTTCTCAAGATCAACCCTAGGTGTTTTGGACCAAGTAACTCAAAACTACCTCTATCACTGAACTAAGAGGGCTAATTTGACCCATTTTACAAAGCAACCATGCTTGTTTCTCAACACCAGACTTTGAGACTTTCAACAGTGTCATAAAATGATCACTCACTAAGGAGTCCATCATCAATTTGGTCCTAAGAATGCTTGCGACCATGGTGGACTGAAGTGTCCCCAAGGTACACTAAGCATGATTGGGTAGTGATCTTCCGAGGCTCGTATCTTGGACCTCGTGAGACCTATCTGAAAAAATTTAGATGAGACTTTTATGACCGGGTCTGCCAGAAGATGTAAGTTGTCACTGGGTACTGAGGTACCAGCCAACTTTGCTTGTAAAGGTTGTTTGGGGAAATGAGATTCTCTGGGCCTCCAAGCATGTGAGAGTCGGGTCTCGACGGTACGGGGCTCAGTTGGGAGATGTGACTATTTTTGAGGGGGATAGCTGGTTATCTTCAACTTGTTTTCTCTGGGGATTCAAGTAGGTGGGGTTTCTCCAAGCATGTTTACACTTAGCAAATAAATTGAAAAGGATCCTGCAGGGTTAGAAATATTTCATCTACCTATAGTTATGCTGAACATTCAAAACATCAACAATACTCTAACACACTATACTAAATACCGAAGAAACATACAACCATTAGCTCATATTTCATTAGTAGTAGAGGAAAGGAGGTCGTTAATCTACTTTAAGTGTTAGAGCAAAGGACATGAAGAACATAAAGCATAAAATACCGTCAACCCAGAAGATAGAATTCCAACAACATCATTGCAATAACTCTCCCTTCTTCATTAACATTTCTTCCAGCAAGCACTGGTGTGTGGTACAATGGTGGCTCCAAGGGAGCATCTAACTACTAAAATATTAAACTATGGAGCATTGATCTCTGCAACTAAGAACTGAGAAAACCAAATTTCTATTAACTTGTGGACTGCAAAATCATCAATTTTTCCGACTTACTATTTATACACCTCCTTTTATCTAACCCTAACCGTAACTTATTTTACAATTTATAATAAAATATATTATCTGGTGGCTGGTACTACCTACACCACACTACAAAAGACCTCGAGACGGAGAAGGTCTGACATGTCAGAAGAATAAGACAAGAAGAATGAAGTGGAAGAATCAGCCTCGAGAAGGGAGCCAAAAAAGACAAGGAAGAAATTTGATCCCAAAGGATCGAGGCTACATGCCTCATAAATGGGAACATGGTGCCCTATCTCCATTATGTCAGGTGTAATGTTGAAGCGGTGCCTTGGGAAGACCATCTGTCAGAAGACCCCCGCATTGAGCTGATGTGTCTTATTACGGTTACCCACCTTTTGACATGCTTAATCAAATACCTTGAAAGTGACCAGTCAGCCTTAGAAACTGAGACATGTGTCACTTAAAGAATACAAAATGTAGGATCTGGGACTCTGGGATCTAGGAATTTATGTTCCAAAAGAATAAAGAATACAAAAACACTTAGGATTTCTCTAGCCCCCGGAGAAGCTTTATTGTTTCTTACTGTCGTTGAAGGTCTGGAGGAGGTGATAAACTCCATCTTCATCGATGTCTTTAAGGCCAGCCCGCTAGTATTTGGCCACTTCAATCTATTCCCCCAGGTCTAGAACATTTCCCTTAAATTCATTAGTTGTCTTTGCCGCATCGTGACCACTGAGTATCATGCAAGTTATTCGCATCATTTGAGCGCCATCTATTCCCTCTAGGGATTGATATCTTGACTCCATTAACTCATCAAACTTCCCCAAAACATATTCCTCTGGCATGCATGTGTCAGTGCTAAAGAGATCAGCTCAGGAGACCTTTGTAACAAAAGACTTGTATAAATTGAAATAATATTGTACCGCATTGACCTTATCCCATAGAGTCCCTACCAATTTATTGATTACCCCCAATATGAGGTCAAGTTTGGAGTGTTGGGTCCTCACAAAATCAAATGACTTCTCTCCTAGAATTCTGGACTCGGAGACAATCTCCTCGCCAAGGATAATGAGTTCTTCTAACTCAAATTTCCATGCCTCATAATTCTCGATGTCCCCCTCCCATATACTGATGGTGCTTTCAGCCTGATGCAAGATGTGGCAGGCTGCATATAGATCCGGGAGGGTGGACATCAGGAAACATTGGGCATTTCCCAACTGTAAGGAGACCTATTCATCAACCACTTGGGCCTTCTTTTTCATTTCCCATAATGAGTCCATGTCACACTATAGCAGCGGCGCATCAGATATAGAGGCCTCTGAAGGAATAACATTGATAGGCCAGGCCAACTCAGTTAGCAACCCCATGAGGTTTGCATTTTTCTCCTTTTTTTCCTTAAGCTTTTGAGCCTCCTTTTCATAGCGAGCCTCTACTACCTTGGCTGCTTCTTTTAATATCTCTACTTCACCCTTTCTCCCTCTCTTCCCCAGCGATATCTCTATGACATTGTAATCTCTAGCCTCAGTCGTTGCTTCATCTATGTCTGGGGAAGGTGTCGCTATTACTACGACTGTTTCTCCGCCCGACTCGGTTTGAAGAGTGTGAATAGTCTTGGATTTCTTAGCTTTAGGTGGGTTCTACACCTGAGCCATCATCTCCACCAAAGAAATATGGGCCTTTCTCTTTCAAGATTCCAATAACCACTGTGGCAGGCATAGTGGCTTTATAGCCAAAACCTATTCCTGTGACTTCTCCCCGATGTCCTATTGTGCCCCTTCATCAGGATGAGCCTCCTCCAACTCCTTCCCTGTGTCTCCTGGCTCACCGGTGACATTTCCTCCAGTGACACCTATGTTCTTTACCCCGCCATCTATATCTTCAGTGATATTTGGGTCCTCGTTGGTTCCTCCGAGGTTTTCTTCTTCTTCCTGTTGCTACTATTCCTCAGCCTCTGTTGATGGGGTGTCTTCTTCCATTGGTACATCCTTTGGTAGTGGAGGAGGCAATGGGCCAAGGTTTAACATTTGGGCCACAGTGATTACCTCCCCAAATGCTACCTTTGAGAGTGGCATCTGGAACACGGCGGTTGGGGTCACAGTTGTTCCTGAGGGTCAGGCTTCCCTAGCCGATGCCATTTGTTCACTTTGCTTCTGTTTCCCTGAAACTTCCATGTCCTATATTTCTAGAAATTTGGAGGCTTTCGCTTGCTCTATCCCTTTTTATTCTTCTATCTATTCTTCCTGCTCCTGTATAGATCCCTATTCTGGAGCTTCCTCATGCTCCAGGATTCCAGCCTCCAGCTGTTCAATGTCTCCCTGCAAGTTCCCAAACTCTTCAGTTGTAAAAACATCATCAAATTCATCCAGAGGGGGAGGATTTTCTAGGACATGAGTGGGCTTTGGTTCCCTCTCTGGCTCTGGGGAGTCAGAAGAAAGGATTTCTACTTGTGGGATCTGGGGCATCCCTAGCTCTGGTTTCACCTTTGGCTTTGGATTAAGCCTTTTCTTCCGCCTTGTGACCAAAGGAGGCCCCACATCCCTTAGGGCTGCCTGCTCTTCTTTTGGATCCACTCTTTTTTCCTTAACCATTAAGGTTGCTAATGATGGCGAAGAGGGAGGACGGATAGGTCCAGTCATGAGCACTAGAGTAACTAACCGTGTGATTAAATTCTCCCTCATCTGCTGGGAGGCCACTATTGATTGCTTCAGTTGTTCTTTTATGGGGTTCTCCTACATAGTTGGAGTCTCCATTATTCTTTTTCCCCTATCTTCTCCTTATGAAGAAGCTCTGGCCCCGGGGGTCAGCTTTGGTACCAGCTGGGCAGCCCTGCGGGTACTCCTGGGGCATACTCTCTTAAAGTATATGTGGCTACACTCGACCATGTTGCGGGTAAATTCCTCAATGGTGGGCCCCTCCTGGGAATTCTAGTCCACCAATGGGAGGGTCAACTTATCAATCCCCTTTGCCTTGTATTGGGGGTCTATTGTGGGTCTAACATTTGAGAAGTCATAAGGAAATTTCTGGAGTTTTAACCTGTCCATCATCCCCATGGTCATCCAGACGTAATGTCAGCTCCAAAATTCAATGTTGTCCTGGTAATCTTCCTATAAGTCCTCCATGTGGTATTGGTGGGGCTCTAATACCCAGGGAAGTGCCAGTGCAATTTTCCCATGCGGATCAAAGTTCTTCCATGCTCGATAAAATTCTGCCAGGTTCAAGCTCTTGAGTTCATTGTCTTCCTCCTTGGCTACGGCCAGACTACACGAGTAATTCCCAAAAGTGATTGGGAATGGAATATTTGTCACCTTCTTCAAGGCATACAATGCATGAAACTCCATCATTTTCCTTCAATATTCCAAGGGAATTATCTTGTTCCCACAATGTTTGGGCAACAAGTAAGGTTTCCCGGAGAAGCCAGTTACCCTTATGTATGTATGCTATTAGAATTGTATGTAATAATGGCCATAACTTCTAACCAGATCCATTGCCTCCATGGAGAGGCGTTACCCTGCATCCCGGGTAGGTGTGAGTAGGTTTTAGTAAATGAAGGCATCATTTACCCAGGAAAAAATGGGGAAACTAGCCTCCCATTGGATTTATGGGAAGTAATCCCAGGGAGCCTTATGACCTGGGCCGATCCTGAGTACACCTGATGTGAGTAACCTGTTGGTAGCAGGTCATTATTATGCTAGCACCCAGAGAACATAAGAAGTCATATAAAACTTGTGCTTTTGGGCCACTTGAAGGAACTGGGAGTCTACATGGTTGGAGATAATGGTGGCCCAGTCAAAGTATTCCCCGTCGCTGGAGATGCTGAATTCTTGGGCATGTAGTAGATCCACCCTATGAATTCTTGGGCATGTGGTTGCCCAAAGACCTGGCATAGTGCTATCATCCCCATCTAGATTCTTTTTTTAAATTTAGACTAGGGGATTTCTAGTTTCATTTTCTAGGGATCCTTCTTCAGGGTCTTGAGCCAATGATTATTCATGTATTGTCAGGCTGTGACCTCCAGTTGCTAAAATTGCGCTAAGGCATCTAATCTGGTAACAACAGTTGGGTTGTCAAACTGAGGAATTCCCAACCCCATCTGGAAGGTTGCAGCATTGAGAGACACCATGGGGGTGGGATATTCGGTGGGTTTTAGGGCTACGAGCATGATGGCCCAGATGAATGAGTTGTAGTGTGCTGCAAGTGTAAGGATCAACTCTGAGGCCTGCATCGAGCATTGAAAATAGGTGGCCTTGAGAATCCCAAAATCCTTGACATTGATTGCCAATGGATCCCCAGACTATCACTGAATGTACATTATTTTGACCAGGGCCTGCATCTTGGCCCACATTCTGACGTGAACTTTGGAATCAATCTTTGATCCCACGACAATGTTGTCTCTCACGTACTTCATGATGAGAGGTAATTTTTCTAAGGCTCTTTCCATGTTAGATCTGATAGCTGCCCGGGTAACCACCGTGGAAGGAAGTTCCAGACTGTCGGGTGGTGAAGATGCAGAAGCCTTAGACATGGTTAAGGTATGTTTCTTTAAAAACTTGCAAGGCAAGATGACCGTCAAAATTTTTAGATAAACAATACTCTGAGATTCGGAGATCTTACCACCGCGGTACGTCCTTTTCCTGAAAAGTTATTTTGGGTCAAAAATCCTAGAAAGATATATGTGATGCAAAATTAAGGGAAATAACCAATATATGGGCTCGGGGGCTTCAGCATATTTTGATGAAAGTAAGATGTGGGCTAGTGAAGACAAGAGACCTGAGGTCCGAAAAACTAACCATTGGAGGATGTGCGAAAAAAGCGAGCTGTCAGGCCCACATGGACGTCACGTGGCTATGCAATAAATGGGAAAGGGATCCATCAAATTGATCTCCTATGCTAGGAAAGGGATCCATAGGAAGTGGAGAAGGGTTTGCCTCATCTGAGGCAGCTATGACCAATTCCTGTTTGAAAAGTCATGGAAAATGACATATTAATAGAGGAACATGATTTCTAAAATATTTTGAACAAACAAGAATGCAATTGAAAGTAAATATGAAAATGTGTTACCTCCTCCCTCTTTTGAACATCAAGAATGTATGGGGCATTCATCAATTCTGTGAAACCCAATTGATTCTAAATGTATACAATAAAAAAGTCAAGTACATTCATCAATATAGACAACATTTAAATGTTCATAATACATTTCAACAAATATACTTAAATTGGACTTAATTACCTTTTTTTGTTTCAATGTCCCTGATGATTTCTTCCTCTTTCCTAATGACATCGAGCTTGGTTGGGTAGGCTAACAAAAAAAAAATAACATAATAAAAATAATATGATACCGCATGTGTTCAATTAAAACTATAAACAAGAGGTGTGCGAAAAATGATACCACATAGCTCTCTAAGCCAAACTCAATGGTAGAATGGGTGACATCCTCAATCTCAGAAATATGAGCCCCTGACAAGCCCTATAAAACACCAAATAAATATATAATCAATAGTTCACAATGAAGATTATGATTCACTTGAATTCCACAAATGATTATGCTCCACAACTCTATTATCACAAGTTTATAATTAAATTTTACGAACCATTATTAGAATATAATATTTTGAACTCTTCTTTCACACACAAGACTATTCATTAACAAATTTGTAGGCACAGTTAGAGAAGGATGGTCCAGATTGTATTCGTGGGGTTCAAAGGTTAGGACTAAGAGTGCCAAAAGTCATAGTTTGCCCATGTTGGCAATTTAGGCCTAGTAACGCTTGTAAGGGGATATAAGAGTTTTTAGGAGTTTTATAGGGTTACGAAAATTTAGAAAGGTTAATACAATGTTGTGGAAGACTAAATGGTTGTAAGTTGTCGAAGTTGACACTTTAGGGTCAACTAGACAACAAATCTCAACAAATTTTAAAATGTAACTAATCTGTAACAGTCATGTAATTTACTGTTATAGTTAGGTAGGAAGATAACTAGCCTTGTAAGGCTTTGTAGAAAAATTTTAGGCATGAGGAGTTAGTGTCTGGAGATGGTGGAGTATTGACAAGCAATGTAGAAGTTTTTAATCAATAAAACAAAACTATTTTCTGCAAATTCCTTCACTGTTTCATGGGTATAGTCTGAACAATGAGTTGAAAAAGGTAGTTTGAAGTGTGATCTCAGTGTAGGAATGATATAGGACATTGAATTTGTTGTATTTTTACTTTCCCTTGAATTCTTTTTATCATTCATCGTGTTTAGTTGAAGAATATTAGACTGGTCTCTTCAAACCAGTGACTGGTTAAACATAGATTACATTTCCTTGTTTTGAAGATTCAGAATGTTGAATCTCTCCCACCTTTGTAGTCACTTTGATTGGTGGAAGAGAGTGAATATGTAACATATTTATTTTTCCATACTTATCTTATGCATGAGATGGAAGAATGTGTTTGAAGAACCAAGGATGGTTGTGGTTTCCGATTGAGAACATGCCCTGATTTGACACCATCCAATTATAAGGTAGATAGATCCAAGGATGAAGGGGTTTTGTGATGGATTCTATATGTGGGGGTCTATATTGAATTTTGTATGTAGTTGGTTTGCCCAGGAGTAGATTGGAGAGGTCCTTTTGATCAGACCATAGGTGTGTGATCCTAGAAGTGAGGGTTTAGTGGCTAAGGCCATAGATAAATGATAGAGCCTTAGAGAGGTGAAAATATGTTTTTACCTAACCCCTAGAAGGACTATTTCAGCCTTTGGAGTCATGAGAGTAAGTGTAGTTAGGGGTTTCTTTATAAATGAGGACAATTAAGCTTAGTTTGGAGGTTACATGAGTATTGGATCTTGGGTATGGTCCAAAGGAGTACATACTAAATCTTGGGGATGATTTAAAGATCCCTCAAAAGGTATCTGAATCATGTTTTATTTTCCCTTATTTATTTGGGGAATGTTGAAGAAAAGGACAAAATAGTGACTGGTGTGGGCTACTAGCTTTAAGGGTTGAATGTGAGAGTTGGGTAAGGGATTGGTTATCTAGACTTAATGGGTTCATAAAACATGGTAGATGGGCCATAAGGAGATCATTTATGGATTTGAAATGAATTTTGAAGTCGTGAGTGAAGATATGGTGTTTGTGAAGCACTAGGAGCTCTTGGGGTAGCCTAGAAGGTGAGTCCTTGAGGGAGATTTGGAAGTGACAAGTTGTTACAGATAGGAGATGGATTGTTGTCAGACATGATCAATGAGGTAACCAAACACCACCTCTGCATCATATATGTTAGGAGTCTTCATAAGGCCATGGAGGTGTATTGAAGGATTAAGGATAATCACAATCAATGAACAATCAAAGATTGTATTTATGATTTTGAACAAGAAATAAGAGTAAACAAACGATGGCTGGATATTCTGAATGATGTTCAAGGTTGATTCATAAGAAAATAAGTGATTGGTTGGGGTATGAGTCTATGTATGAGTTCGGCATTGGTTTAATTCAGTCCAAGGATGGAGGGCGGGAGTTCAAATCAATTTGAGTCACGATGGCTAGACAAGGAAGTGAATTCCTTGAGTTGAATTACATTAGAAAAAATTCTTTGACCATAAATAAATAGAAAACAAACGTACACTAAGTTACCACTATACAAATTATTAAGATATGATATTTTCAAAATAACGTAGTATTCTATTTTAGGAATATTTATAAAACATTACCTCAGGTGTGTGAGCTACCTATCTATGTGTACTATAACGAGCACTCCTTGGTGTGCTTGTACCACCAGCTACACCCTGCAATGCAAATTATTCATGTATCAACTTATGTTCTTCTATACATAAAATTTTATTTACTTTTAAAAGATTTAGGTAATTAATTAAAATAACATGTCAAAACACAAATTTAAACAAACTTTTGTTGGCTCTAAACAATACACCATCAACAATAGATCATCTATGAGGGCCACATCCTTAGTAGTGGATACCTGACATATTTTTCTATAATGTACATATGAATTGGATGTCAAACCATATGCACTCGCCTAGTTATCTACCGCATCACATATACAATTACAATTGATGCTGATATGCTCAATGGGCTGGGCTGACCCCGCAAATGTATCTGATGATAATGGAGCTCACATGAGATGAGATGATCCTAATGGTCCATCTAATGGAAATGGAGCTGGCATGGGATGGGATGATCCTAATGGCACATCTGATGAAGATGGAAGTGGCACAGGCACTGATCCATCCTCTCCAACTAACTGAGTGTCATGTTGGATAATGACATCAGTCAATGATGCAATTGCATGAAGAGTCTGTATATCCATAGACTACTTCAACACTACTCGGACCACAACACGAATGAGGGGTTTTCTCATAGTATGCCTCCTCTCTTATGGTCGGGTAATCCTATGTGCCCCAGGTCTATCATGTGTAGAGCCTCTCCCTCTACCCTCGAACTCACAAAAGTCAAAGTAATTTGGCTTCTTGCCAATGATAAACTCAATGTATAGGTTCCTCAAAAATCATAAAGGAACCTCATTATTATTACAAGGTGGTTGGTCAAATACCATGTACCACCTATCCCAAAAATCTAATTTCATCCCCTTATGAACATACCAATGTATACAAAATCATTTTGTATTATCTTCTAGAGAATTGCTAGTATTAGGATCGGTAAAAATGGCACGTATGTCACATTTTTATATGCCTTTTATTTTCACATATTCATTGGATAAACCATCAGCATAAAATGTATGACACCTATCCCTCCATGAACCACATTTTGTCAACTCTTGAGACACCTCATTTGCACTATTGGACATTTCTTCTAATGTAGTGGCGAGGGTAGAGTGATGTTGAAGACCAGAAGCCTTCAACCTATTGACCAATATATTAATTTGTGCACTATTTTGGTTAAGGTGTTGCCCAAGGTCCTCTTTTGATGCATCTACATGACCTAACAACACATGTGGAGGGTGTACGGGTGGTTATGGTTGTGGAGGAGGAGAATTTTGAGGAGGGTTTACGGGTGGAGATTGTGGTTGAGGGTTTATGGGTGGCAAGGGTTGTTGATGGTTTATAGGTGGTGATGATGGTTCTTGTACAAGGGGTGGTGTTTCATTTCATTTTCATCTTTTTGGGTTGTTTGATGAATTTGGAATGAAATTAATAAAAGAAAACAAAAAATTAGTAAAATAACCTAATTTGATTACAATTGCAAAAAAAACAACAAAAACAAACAAACTTACCTTTGTTACGGGGTGCCATTGGTTGAAAATCTTGATTAAATTGTGTTTTCTTAGAAGCACAATTGGGTTTTGTTGTTGTTTACCCTCCTCCACACTTATGCTCCGTGGTTTAGGCATTATAAATGGCCTAAGTCGTGGGTTGTTCTATTTTTTATATGTTTCTCATAACCTGATCGGGTTATTAGAAACTCAATGAGTTTGATAACCTGATCGGGTTATGAGAAATTTCTCATAACCCGATCGGGTTATTAGAAACTCAATGAGTTTGATAACCTGATCGGGTTATGAGAAATTTCTCATAACCCGATCGGGTTTTTAGGCCCACACAGTTTTTTATAATATTTTCTAGGCTTGATTTACCAAGCCTAGAATGATTTCAAATTTTCAATAACCTAATCAGGTTATTGACAATTTGAATTTTTTTTAAAGGTGTGTCCACTTTTTTGGTCCACAACTTGGTGCACACGCCCGTAATCTAGAGTGATAAAGAGTTGTGAAGAGTTGTGTGTTATCTAGATTAGGTGTACCCGCCTTGGTTTTGTAGAGCCCAAAGTGCAGAGGGCAATCTTGTCTGTATAGTCGGTCCAATTGTCTGGTAGAGCTTCTAGACTTGGAGCTAACCACTCCTAACATTAGTCTCAAGGCATATTGGTAGCTTTAGATAGCATAAACATTTTCAAACACCAAAAAAATGGTGACTCTACTGGGGACACAAAAGCAAAACTGATTTGTGAGTGTAAGTGAGTTGTTTCCTTTCCTTTCTAAGTCAATCCCAGAGTTTGGTTATAGAGTCATGGTTGTCAAAGTGATATTCCTCATAATTATAGGAGTGAGTCTTTTCTGTGTGTCTATCATTACAAAGTGTCTAAAAGTCATAGTTTTGAAAATGATACAAATATTATCTCACTTTTGGTGAGTGGCGACTCCAAGTTCTTTGATTTGCACCAGTGTGCATGATTGAAGAAAGACAAAGAAGAGGTGGACTTGCAGTTAATAGGAAGAAGATAATAGAACTCCTATGACTATGAGAATAGTCAAGAGAGGAGTCATATGAAACCCTATATAGGGTGTGTGGTAAGTTGGCTAATTTAAAGAAGGATAGAATTAGGAGATTCTACTCAACTATTTTAAAAAATTTCCTCAGCAAGGAGGTGGCAGTTCTACAAACTATTGAAAGTGATTTGGAGCTAACTTCAAGTCCACAAGTTTGTAGAAACTTCATCACATCCAGGTATTTCATTTTCATTGAATGATCTTTATTCTATGAAAATATGTCCTCAAATTTTTCCCTATTAAGTGGTTAGCACTAGTTGAAAGGGAAGAGAGAGGCAATTTGTAATTATCCTACCTAGTAAGATGTCACAAGAATATAAGAATTATTTGTATGGGGCTATCAATTTCAATGGTTTCCTAGATTGCCCACATCCTATTCCATGAGAGGTCAGAAACCAATTGCCTAGGTTTAGTAGTTTGAAAGGTGCATCAGCTGAGAAACATCTAGATAGTTTCAGTATTTTGATAAATGATTATGAGGTGGATCATGAGGACATTATCATGAATTTGCATTCACAATACTTAATAGATGATAGAAGAGATTGGTTCTCATTCTTTCTGCCTCAATCTATCAACTCATGGGAAGAATTACAAATATGATTCATTGAACAGTTTAGAGAACATGTGAATGAGTATGTCTTGATGACTGGTCTTTTTAAGATGTGTATTAGGGATGAGGAGCATATGCATAAATTAAAACTGAAATTTAGTAGAAAAATGGAAAGAATCCTTGAGAAATGTAGACCCCATGATGCAATGGCCTTGGTTGTTTATCTAAATGCATTTGGCAAAAGGATGAGCTATTTTTTGAGAGATAAGGAGCCTCAGACTTTGTATCAGGCTTTTATGGCAGCACTATATATTGAGAACAATCTAAAGTATGCAATCATCTCAAGGAATTTTGAAAAAGTACTTGACAAGTATCATTGTAATAATATATCTGAAGCGGTTGATAGATGTGAACCAAAAATTCAGAGTCATTGTCAAGAAGTTTCTATTTCTGCTGATCCTCCTAACCATGTTGTAGATTGTGTACCAAGACAGAATGTGAATGAGGAGTGTCTTCTCTGAGAAATGATTACCCCTCATATTGAGGATAACATGGTTAGGAAATAATTTTCTAATATGGCTACCCCTCACATAGATATATAGGGGCTACACACCAAATGAAATGGAAGCTATTTTTTCTAGTCACAAGGATGGAGAGAATAATTGTTTGCAGTTAGGTGTGGAAAATGCAAAGGAGGCAAGTTATTCTTTAGGTGATGATTGTGAAACCTCAAGTGATGAAGCTTCATCAAAATTTACTAATACTGAGAGTAAGGATGAAGACTGCATATCATGGCCAGATGAAGATGATGTTTCTTAACCCATGTCTTTGTCACATGAGGACACTCAAGAAAGTATGTGCCAAGAATTGGTTTAGGAAGAAGCTCCAAGCTTTCATAATGGTCCTAATTCATTTGAGGACAAGATGATTGTTAGTATGCATCCTTGTGAAAAAGGTGAGACTTTGTCATCTCATGAATTTATCTATGAGGATGATGATTAATTGGAAAAAAATGATGAATTTCAT
Organism: Thuja plicata; assembly: GCA_018584345.1. Classification (NCBI taxonomy): domain Eukaryota; kingdom Viridiplantae; phylum Streptophyta; class Pinopsida; order Cupressales; family Cupressaceae; genus Thuja; species Thuja plicata. Next base: position 1,595,165 of record MU223875.1, on the reverse strand, counting down.
AGGCATGTTGGAGAAGGGATGCTCATACAAGAATTATGCACCAAGGAGAAATCAAATGAAGGCTTGTGAAATTTTTGATCAGTCAGCCTATTTGTTTGCTTCATATGAGTTCTATGTGACCGATGGTTGAGGGATCATGTATATGATGGCAATGATACTAATGTGATAAATTTTGATGACACTTTTTCAGTTTCATCTGGATTAGTCTCTTACAATGAATCTGATGAGGATGAGGGGGGAGATAGTGATATGAATCCTTCATGTAGTGATGATGAGTTCTCCTCTTGTTCAGACTTTTATATTTCTCTCTTTGAAGAAGGTGAGTGTGGCATGGATGTGGGCTGTCACATTAATATGTTTCCAAATGTGTTGTTTGATATGGATAATGTTTTGGATCAGCCAATCCTCTATCATAATGATTTTGATAGAGATCTTCATGTGGTTTCTAATCCTTTGTTTGAATATTGTGATGAGGAACCAGATAGTGTGAATGGTACCGGCTATATGGAAAAATATGAGTGCTTCTCTTCTCAGTTGGATGATTTTGCAGGATGTGGTTATGGATCAAAAGATGATAAACATTGCATTGTTTATGGTTTTCCTTTACCTAGTGAATGCAATATGCATATACCACATCAATTACCCTTTCAATTTTTTCTTGATATCCTTCTAAGCTTCAATGGTGAGTATGCTGATACTATTTTCTGTAGTATTGAGCTAATGGGAAATTTTCATAGGTTTGATCAAGCATATGGAAGAGGTATTTTTTTCTTGCTTCTAGTACAAAGGGTGAATAAGTTTTTTTTAATGATAGAGGCAAGTGAAATCTGAGATTTTGGTAATGGTTTCATACCATCAGAGCTGGTTTGATCCTCTTCAAAACAGAAAATAAATTGCAAAGGTGTTGTTTCTACTTGTAGGAGTAGGTTCTCCTTTTTGTTGTTCTTTCTTTGCTTTGTTAGGATTCTTTTCAGTAGGTGGTCTACTTATCCCTAAGATTCTGGATCCTTGCTATACATGCAAGAGACATACATCCCCAGTCAGAGCCACTATTAGAATTGTTAAATAAATTAGGGCTTCCATGGAAGATTTTCAAATGTTACAGAGTGCTTTATGTCTTCTTGCGTGAAAGGGTTGCAGAGGGGTGTTATGGTCATGTTTTGTTCCCTTTTGGTCAGCTCTGTGGATTCAAATCAGTTAGATAAGTCTTTGTGTCTTTGCTAGTTTTTTTTTATGTTTTAAGTGCCTTAGGTCATATATCCCACATTGGTTGTGCGGTGAAGTAACTTAATATTTTTATGCCTAAGCCCACAATAGGTTAAGTGTCAAAAGGCACGCACCTTTTGGCTGATGGTTTGTAAAGTGTTATGGTTAGTGGCGGCCAGCTGGTGGACAAGGTGGATAATTTTGTTGGCCCACACTCAGATGAAAAGTTCCATGAGGTGACAAGTGGAAGTAGGGTGCGATGGCGCAATCCTAGTCACAACAGGTCTAGTCCAATCAAGCAATAGCGCAGGTGTGAAAATTGGTAGGTTTGATAGGTAGAAGGCTAGGTTGGTTGGACACATGGTAGAGATTGCAATGTGTAAGGTGGTTCCACATGCCACAGCTGACAGGATGGTTAGGTGGGACCAAAAAGATGGATCAGGTTAGATGGCAACATGTGGCGATGAACAGAAAAAGATCATGAAAGGCAGATCAAGATCTAACGGTGATTCGCTACCACATGAAGGAAAGATGTGAGGAAGATAAGCATCGTGCGGTAGTCAAATGTTTGATGCGTTTCCAAGGTTGGCAGTAAAGAGTGTGGGGCCTGTGTATGAAAAAAAAGACAGGTGGTTCCGAGGTGTAGTGCGATGTTGACTTGTGGATGTCAATAGAGTTTGACCGAGAAAGGATAAACTTTTTCATTTTACTTGGTGCCTATATTACATAAAGTTGATCGATGGTCATATTTTAAAGTGGAAAAAAAGGTCTTAACCTTAGTCGTTGAAGCATTTGGGGCTAGAGGGAGTTAGCCGTTGTAATAATATTTTAAAATTTTAAATGCCTCTACACGTTTTATCATGGTGGCATGTTCTCATACTTGTAGGAGAGTGGCTCAAGGTCTTCTTTGCCCATGTCTATCTTAATGGCATTGTTTGTGTACCTAGGGATGTTCTCTATGGATCTAAACGCATTAACTAAAGTATGGTTGTGTTATGGATTTTTGATTTACTTTGTATTTTTGAATGTTTCAGCCATGCCATGAGTTTTCTTCATTTATGAGATTGGATCTTTGCTTGTAACTTGGCTATTGGTTTGTCAGGACAGATCTTTAGTGATCTTTCGGAGAAAGATCAGCCTGTGAGATAGGATTGCATTAATTTCATGGGAGGACACTTGTTGAGAACCCTCTCTTAGGGTTTCCTTCTTCTACTTAAGGCTTTCCTTTATCTGTTTTAGGGGTTCCAAAATTGTTGGTCCCAAGGATATATCAGATTTGTATTAGACTGTAATTCATGATAAGATAAATACTTCGTGATCTTTTGCAAGTTATTGAATGGTGTAGTTATTCAATCATATTGTTATAGATTTGGACTCATTATACTTAATAAAATTGTCTTAGTTTCAAGTCCCTCCTTGGCTTTCATTGTATGAGTTTTCAATTTTCTAGGACCCAATACATAGATTTATCTGTTTGTATGTTCCATTTCATAGTTCTGATTTAGGATTAGATTAAACAAGCTTTTGATGAAACATAGATTCATTTAATGTATATACATATGGATCTTATAATCAAGTGTGTGATCTGGGATACTTGTGTTTATGTCTATGAGCCCTTGCCAATAGGTTGTTGTTTGTTTCAATACTTGGATTGAAGAAGTTTCCCAATGGATAAGGCACTAATCAAAATCTTTTCTACTCTATGTTGATGCATGTTTGATAGAGTATAGCTATATTCTTCAAATTTACATCAAAACCATTACTAAGTTCTTTCATATCCTATGGTTGTTGGTTGTATGGCCTACTTGGTAATAGAGAGTCAATGAACTCCTGTTTAGTATTTAGCACTCTGTTACCATTATATGCTTTTGTAATCAAGAGTGATAAAGAGTTGTGTGTTATCTGGATTAGGTGTACCTGCCTTGGTTTTACATATCCAAAAGCACAGAGGGTAGTCTTGTCCCTATAGTTGGTCCAATTTTATTGCAAAGCTTCTATACTTGGAGCTAACCACTCCTAACGTCAATCTCAAGGCATATTGGTAGCTTTAGATAGCATAAACATTTTCAAACGCCAATAAACCCTACTCTTTTTGTAATTGTGGAAGACTCATTGTTTTAAATTCTTAGGGACAATTCAATATCTTCTGGAGTGAAGGGTATTTTTTTGCTAGGTTATAAGGAACTATCTAATTTCTAGTTTTCAAATGACACTTCCATCATTATAAAGATGAATGAGATTAACTCTAGTAATCTCATGACTAAACTGTGGTTACATTTGTCGGCCTTGGTTAGAAAAGTATCCATCCCTAAATCCACCTTGTTGGGTTGGGAAGATTCCCCACCTAGTTGGTGTAAAAAATTTGATCTCCTGGGGAGGACCCCTACATCAGGTCAGATACTTGGGCATACTAATCTCAGTCAATCTAGACTTGAAATATATGTGGGAGTGGGTTAAAAATAAAATTGAAGGGAAACTAAGCAAGTGAAGCAACATGTTCCTCTCTCTGTTAGGGATACTTCAAGTATATTAGAAGATTCTATCTACGTATACAATATACTAGTTGTCGGCCTGGCTATTTAATCAAACTTTGATCAATTTTATTCAAAAGGTCATCAGAGACTTTTTATGCTCTGATGGAAAAGGAAATAAGAGGAGACATTCTATAAGGTGGGACTGGTACATCTGGACTACTAAAAAAGGAGGACTGGGGCTGAAAGAGCTAAGATGGAAAGACATTTCCTTAGTGGTCAAATGGATTTCCAAATCCACTCAAGGGTATGAGTCTTAGAAGGTTTTGATCAGGAACAACATTAGCAAAGTTGCACCTGCCCATGATAAATCTTGGAAAAAGTTTCCTATTAATGACCTTTTGTGAGTGAAATTTAAATTTAAAGTGGCAGGGTCTGTTGTACTTCAGTCTATTTGGAAGGGATGAGAAGAGGTTAGACATTGTGTCTCACATAATGTAATATTTCACCATAACTAGAGTATATGTGGAGAAAATTCTATTTGGTGAAATCTCAGTAAGGGAGAAAAACCTCTCGCGCTGCTGCAAGGTTTCTCTACGAGGAAATTGGGTTTTTTGTTTATCAGCTCCTTCTCAGATAATGTTCGGAATGGGTATTTTATCACCTAGAAAGAGCTGGTAGATGAGTTTGATCTTTTCCCATCCCACTGGAGAACCTATTCCATCCTAAAGGAGGAAAGCCTACCTCTCAAATTGCACAAACCCTGCTATGTTAATATGGATACGCTAGCCTTGCTTAAATAGTCTGATGGTACCCCCTTCAAAATACTAAACCTAAATTGGTGTATAATATTATTGTTGGGATTAATGATATGTTTGATCATCTTAACACAAAGTGGAACCTTAATCTGGACAACACTCCTTGGAGTAAACATCTTGTGAAAATGTGGCACACCACAGCTGAGCCTAAAATTGTGTGTTTGATGTGGCGCCTTCTTCTGCATAGGTTGCCTGTTAAGAAATGTGATGGGGAGCTAAAATCTTGTTCCTTTTTCCATGAATCTGATTATATTATGCATGTTTTCTTTGACTGCATCTTTTCCAATGTAGTATGGGGGCCCTTTGCTCTAGAACTAAATGGTAATTTCTCGCTGTTGGAGGTTGTTTCTAGGTCTATTTTGGGACTGGATAAATGATGTTACAATTTGTAGTCTATTATTTCTCTCCATATCCTTTCCAGCACATTTAAAAATTTTAGGAATGATGATATATTTAATAGTAGAGGTATAATTATTGCTGAGACTCCACGAAGACTCATTACTTGAAATATTTCCTTGTAGGTTACTCTGGTTGTATAGGTTAAGGTGGACAAAGCGATGAGGGTTCTTAGCGAAGCTCAAAGTGTCTTAGAAAAAGAGCAGGTGCCTTGCTACATGTCCATGAAGGTGAACGTAAATTTATATTATGACCTTACCCTCAAGTAGATCCTAGAACGGATCAAGAAAAATAAGAAGGAACATGATGCTAAAGTGAAAGGACCTGCTAATCTTTCATACATTGGTGGTTTAGTAGATTCCACATCTGTTGATCCTTAGATGGTGACACACAAAACCTCCTTCAATTCTAGTACTGTGGCCCACGCTCAGGTTTCTAGTATAAAACCTCCTCCAATTCCTTGGGAGGTATGGAGAGCCAATCCATATAATATGATCGTACAAGATAACATGAAACTGAAGTGGATAGATGGCCCTATGCCATGGACAACATGGTTTCCATTAGAGTGATATAGTCCTTTCATTGTGTATATGTAATCTCGCTCCCCAAGTTTAATACTATGCTTTTATAAGGGGATTTTGGTAATTTTGTATACTACTTAGTAGTTGTAGCAGGGCATGGTATACTTTTAAACTCTCGATGATGTAATAATTTTCATATATTATGCTTAATAGAAAAAAAATGTTATTAAACAAATATAATATTAAATTTGATTTCTTAATGTATGCCCTATAGTTTTAAGTTTACAATGTGGGGAAAATTAAAGAACCAATTTGATATTACATTTATATTAATTTACTATAAGAAAAAAATGGAGTTTCGTTAACCTCATTTTTGTGTGAGTATAATAATTAAATTATTTGTAAAATTTAAAAATCAAATTGATTTGGCTAATGTGTACTATGAATGTGGTGGAAAATAAATAGTTTTCTTCAAATTTTTCAAAGGTAATAATGATCGTTATATTTCCCAATGGTTGAAAAGATAGGTAATAATGCTTATAAGCTCCTCCATGTGGGATTTAATGTTAATTTGTGAGAAAGTATATTTTAACATGTTGGAATGAATATTAAAGCTAATGTTTGGAATGTTTGTGTGAAATTAAAAAAATTAGAGAAAATAATGCCAAAGTCAATATGGGATACTTTTTTCTATTAAGAGGAGAATGATTAGAAGGGAAGTTGTCATTAATTAGCAAAAAATCTTGGAAATTCATAAAAAAAATATTTTTGAGATAGGATCTCTATTAAATAGTAATTATACAAAATAAAAGGTGGTGTAACAAGGTCACATTTGGGGTTTTCTTGATAAGTTTGTGTGAGAAATGTAAAGAAGGAAAGAGGAGCTTGATAATTTGCATGAAACATATTTCCTATACAAATTTATGAAAAAAATAGAGCCATAATTAATTTTTGAGAAAGGGCACATAAATTATTTTTCCTAGCTAGTAAGGGTTACAATGAGAAGCTTACCTCCAATTTTTCTAATTCTTGGATGCATTATGAAGTGGCTGTTGGCAGGGTCTGATTCATAGTAACATAAAATTTTATTGTGAGAGCCACTTGTTTATGTTGTGAAGTATTGATGTTTGAAGTAAGAAGTGAGGGAAAGTATTGGCGATTCATAAATGCTCTATTTGATGAATATAAGATAGTAATTTTTTTAGAATGACTACAACTAGGAGAATATCCTAGCATCATAAGCCCTAGTAAAATTTTATGTTATGAAATGTTTTACACTTGAAGGAAGTTTTAAACTTGTACATGGGTACCATTTTCATATTTTCAATATTCTAATATATGGTAAATATATTAATATTTCATTCTATCCATTTTTCTCTATTTTACTTCGTTGATGTTAATTTAAAAGATATAAAAAGGTCAGAAAATCAGGATTTATATTGAGGACGAAACTCAATATGGTGTATTTAATCCTGAAAATGAAGAGGAAGAGTTTGGGGAGGATACATCCTTAGAAGAATTTGAGGAGGATGAGCAAGATGACCTAGATGATGAACATGTGAGAGATGGGTAGGATGTAAAGGATGAGAGGATGGTGAAGAAGAGGAAGACAAGGAAAAAAAATGAAGAAGGTGAGGAAGAGGAGGATGAGCATAAATAATTGAAATAGGAGAAAAATATTCAATTGCCTTTATATGCATGAAATGAAAGAAAGATTATTAGTTCAAACAGAGAGTATGTTAAGAAAAGAGATGATGATATGGATGATCTTTAGAAGGGTAATCTTTCTTAAAAGGATGATTGATAAGATAATCATATGGGAATCTTGAGCACCTTCAAAGTTAATTTGGATATCCCATAATTAAAAATTGGGGATAAACAGATAAATTTGGAAGGAGATAACTATCATAAGAGAATGTAGAGCATGTAAAACGCCATATGAAAACTCCTCTTTGTAGAAAAATAGAATAATGAAGGAATTGGTAGGAACTATCTCAATAAGTTATAAAGGAAAATGATAATGTAGGAAAATAAGAGCATAATCAAATTGAAGGTGACAACAAGAAGAACACAATTCTTGTACGAAAGCCTCTATTGTTGTTAATTTGAAAGATATAAAAAGGAAAATCGCGATCAATAGTGAGGAGGAGGAAATTAAGGATGAGGAGTAACTTTCTCCAAAATGACAGGGAAGACTCTAGGATGGTTTATCTCAAGAAAAATTTGATTAGGATGAGAAGGAGGAATCCAATTTGATGAATATGAAAAATATGGGAATGGTTTTGAGGAGGAGGGGAACGAAGAAGATAAGAGGAAGCAAAGAAAGAAGAAGATAATAATGAATAAAGTAAGGAAGAGAAAGACGAGGATAAATACATGAGAGAGGACAATGATACTTATGTCTTTTGGGCTGAAGTAAAAACTATGATTTCATAGTTGTATTCACTCAATCTCTGCAATAGAAGATCAAGCGCTGGCCTTTTTTTGTACATGGTAACCAAGAGTGCCATCGCCTTCTCCCATGCCAGGAACTGTTATTAGGAAATCATATTGTGGGATAGGTGTAAAACTTGCATGCACAAGTGTGTTATCAAGATCTAAGACTTGTTTTACGCTGCTTCTCGTTGGGAGGTAGAGAAAGTGGTGAGAAGATCGAGTGTTTTGAACTGCGGAATTCATGTCATAATTTAACATTTTTGACAGTGATTCGACCTTTTAATAACCTAGGGTTTTATTTTTTGGTGCATCAAAGTTAAACGGTTTGAGTATGGGAGAGTTATCAGGCATGTCTTGAAATTTCAAAGATTCAAAATCACACATAGGAGCATCATATTTAGAAACTCCTGACATATAGTTAAACTGTATATAATCCAAAGATGAATTTTGTTTGAAAGGAATGTACGAGTAGTGGTAATGGCCTATCCATGACCTTCGATTTGGGCCATGACCTTCGATTTGTTATATATACGTGTTCACCAGGCGTCCTTTTGCATTGAAAAGATGAAAAGGTGCGCCACTACAAGATGCAGTTGATTTTGGTGTGACTCTCTTTGATAAGATACGATGAATTTGTTCGTTGCTTTTGATTTTCTTGTAACTCCCATTTGTTTATCATTTTAAAAAAACCAAAGTTTTGATTATGGATATTATTTAATTTAAAGAACTAAAAAAAATAGATTTCACATTTTATATATAAATTCCTATCCATAAATTCCACTACATGTGTAATATTAGGTCTAACTAATAGTATATATCATACCATTCTTGAGGTTGCCAAGAACATTAGCATAAGAATTTTGACACATTTTCTTAATTTCTTCTTTTATTTCAGGATAATATTTAGTATATATTTTTTATTAATATAAAAATGAAGTACCCATAGGTTTATTATCTTGCATCTTATATCTTCTTAAAATCTCTTAAAAAAAATCTTTTGATGTAATTGTAATTTTATTTGTGCATGATTCTTTTTCATTTCTATACCCAATTTTTTTTTAAACACCAAATATTTCGTTTTAAAATGCAAATTTAATTAATATTTAAGTAAATTAAATATTATCATATTATTACCAATTAACAATATGTTATTAAAATATGCTACTATGATAATATTTTTTTGACTTTTGTATTTGAATTTGCACATGGATATCCTTTTCTATGACTTAGTACAAGTCTCATAACATACTTTAACATTATTTTGATTTTCAATCCTTGAAGATCACTTCAAGCAATAGAATATTTTAGCTTACAAATAAAGTGATTACGTGAATTTATTCTTTAATGTTTATATGTATAAGTGTTTTTACATTCATCTATTTAGTTTCAATATCAAACATACTAGCAATATCTAGCAAAAAAATTAGTTGAAGATAATTTTGTTAGTCATTGTAAGACTTATTCTCCTAGAATAACCTACAACCAAAAATCCCTTCTGTAAGAGGGACAAAAGAAAGAGAAGATTTTTCAATAATAAATGTCAAGCAATTATATTAATATGATTGGTTATGATTGATTTCTAATTTATAAGCTGGACCTAGCTTATATAGGCATGGTTGAGAGGTAGGATTAAAAAAGATCATGACAAGTGTTAATCTTATGACATGAGACAACTAGTGGCAATATCACATGATAACTACTACTTTCAAGAAAGATTCATATTCTTCTTAGTAAATTTATCATGTGAACATGTGCGAATAGGATCTAGCTAATATCTAGTTAGATAATGTGCATTTCTAACACTATAAAGGGAAATTTTGATAAGTAATACCCTTTCTGATATCAACACCACCTTAATTTTAGCGTAGAGATAATGATACAAAAATTGAATAATACAAAGATTGATCTTCAATATGAGGTGATATTAGGTATCCCTTTATAAATTATCTCACAAATGATTAATTATGCAAAAATATAGGAAAGAAAAACCTCTCTAAAAGAGATAATGCCAGAAAATAATCATGTACAAATGATAGAATAAGTGATTAATGGAGGAATCAAAATGATGCCCAAGAAGAACATTAATCATAAATGCAATAGATATTCATCAACATGAGACCATATATCCCCCAATAATGAAGTATCTCCTATGCCAAAGAAGAATCATTGAAGGAAAAAGAGAATCTAATTCCTATAAATAAAATGAGAGGTGAGTGAAGAAGCCTAACTATTGATGCCTATGAAACCTATTCAAGTGTCTTCATGATAGATTATGATAATAAAAATTAGGTTCTAGCCCAATAAAAATGTGTCACATCAAGGCTATGTAGAAACACATTATGAAAAATTCTAGAGGAACACACACACACACACACACACACACACACACACACACACACACACACACACACACACACACATTTACCCATCAAAATATGTGGGATAAAATGAATCTAAAAAAAATTGTTATGAAGTCATGTGATCTGAGGTTCTATAATAAAGAAAACATCTAGATAACTCAAAATCTCTAGATGTAGGAAGTGCTTTATCTTTCATCTTTTTGATTCAAAGAGTAAAATATGCTATCATTGATGGTGAAGATGATCATAGTGGTGTAGAATGAGATGGTGAAATAGAAGATTTTTAAGGTAGTTAATACATATGCTCTTAAATTATTTTCACTATGCCCTTTTTTCTAAAAGAAGGAACAATTGGAACTAATAACAACCTAATTACATTTTCGTTTGAATCACCACTGTGAAAAAATATATTTGAATTTTGGATTTTGGAATAGTAAGCAAATTGAGATGAAATTCCATATTTGAGTATTCTTGATGCCAATTATTTACCCTAACATTTCTAAATATGGGTATGAATGTGTAAACACATCCAATTTTTCCATAATTGAGGATGAGTGTCTTATACTCTAGGAAAACTTCTTTAACCAAAATGACACGGGATCTATATGGATTCCTTCATTGTGGTATAAAGGTTTTAAGATATAAAACTTTCATATAAAACACAATCACCTAAAGTATGATGTTACAAGATAATTAAAAAATAGTAAAAACTATTTTACTGATAATGGCTCTATCCAAAACATCTTGATAGAAACTTATAAGGCACATCCTTGCCACACATTTTTCAAAATTTAAATATACATTTATTCCTACTATGTTTTTGATTGAGGTTAAAACAGTTTTTGAAGAGAACCGTAACCATGTACAAAAGGTGGTAAAGATAAGCAGGAAACAACACTACAAAAAGTGAACATACAACAAAAAACAACAGCTGGGGGTAAAAGATTGAAACATTAAAAAACCCTCCAACACTTACAACCAACCTAAATATGAAACCCAAACAAAAAGAAAACCAGCCACAAAACACAGTTAAGTTTGTTTTTCCATAATCTCAGTAGAGTCAGCCATCACATTTTTATACTTTTCAATAGCTTCTCTAAAATCTTTTATTTCCTTTGTGCTACCCGATTTCACCTTTTTTGCACTCGCCCTAGGATGAGTCCCTGGACCAACAATGCTGGGGTCTATAGCAGTATCATCATCCACTGTGATGGGTGTAGTGTTCCCATCTAGCACTGAGAGAAGCGACCTTAAGTTGCTATCAATCACCTTCATGCCTTCATAGTTTTTTTCATCATATGGTTGAGAGTATCTTCAATACTCTAAATGTGACTTTCAGTCATACACTGGTAGAAATTAACCACTATATTAATTCTAAGTCCAAGCTTCTCCAGAAGTGTTTTATCCATTTCTTCCTCCTAGATTTCATTGTTCTTAGTAGCCTTATTCACTGGTTCTACAATCAGAATAGCAATCTTATTCACTCTATCCTTGAGATCATAATACTTGCCATTGATGTCTCTTATTTCATCAAGAAGCCAGGAGTTTAGCTGGTAGTCCATCTCAACCCACTCTTTAACAACCTAAATAAACCTTGTGGGTTCTTGGCTTTTCTCTATCTCATTTTCATGGCTTCCACCAGCTTTCTCATTTTCTTTTTTTTTTTCCCCTCAATTTTATTACCCTCTAATTTTTTAGAGGTATCCCTGGAAAGATTACCCTCATTAGAGTGAGACACATCATAATTTACCAAAATAGGAGTATTGTCGTGATTAACCTTCTCTTTAGTTTTCAAGCTCGACTCACTATTATTCTTCTTAGGGGTTTTAGTTCGCACCTCACCTTGGGTTCTAGGCTCTTCTGGCATTTTTTTGCCTTCCTGTCCTTCCATTTCCATGTCCTCCAAACTGCCTTTGTTTTCGCTATCCATCTCCTTAGAGGAGCCAGTGCTACCCTGCTCAATAGAATCAGTATCCTCCCCTATTTCCATACATGTTTCCTCAGAGAGGAACTTGGCCACTTCACCCTTATCTCCTCTTTCTACCTTTTCCTTAGCCTTTGTTTCATTTTCCATGTTCATACCATCCTCCTCTGTGAGGATCTTAGCAGGGTCAGAACAAAATTTTCATATGGAAATGCAGAAAAAAATCCCCCAACTATTTGACAAGTATATCTCTTTCCTCCTAGGTCTTAGGGTACATCCTAGAAGCATTTTTAGCCATAACCCCACCTCTATAATATTTCAAACCTGACATTTTAAGACCCATGATTTTAGAACTTATTTTCTTAGATACGTAGAAGGACTTACAACAGATAGTCATCTTTCCATTGTCCTAGCTCTCCGCAAATTCCTTAGAGATATCCTTATCATAACCATGGAGTCACTCCATATAATCCATGACCCCACCTTCCTTGAGTCTCTTCCAGACCTTAGCCTCTTTTTTCCATTTACAGACTGAGGGTTATTCCCTTTTCAACTTACCTCCCATTTTACCAGTAAACCAGATATCAAAACATCACACAGAATAAGTGTGATGAGAGCTGTGCAAGTGAATAATGGGGATAGGCCACCTTTTAAAATAAATGATAACACCTATCCCATAAATTTTATACTTATTGCAATTGTTTTCGTGCATGCGAGGCTCAAATTTGAGGCAACTTTGGTTACTATCCTTTCTTGTCATCATTATTAGTAATATTTTAGGGTTTATGGTGGATTTGATCGTACCTTAGAAGATTTAGGATATCATTTTTTAATCCTTGGTTACCTTGCCAATATCTAACGTCATCACTATAAACACCATCATTTGCTAGGTTTTCTGCCACACAGTTCGACTCTATGAAGGTGTGACTGACATGTGTGAAATAAAAACAAGCTAATATATTTTTAATCTGATCGATGATGTGACTCATATTCCAAGAGGGAGAATGAATTTTGTTAATATAATTAATTGTATTCATGGAGTCCACTTCTAGCCACAGTTTTGAGAAATTCTATCTTTTTGCTAATTTGCAAGCATAGAGGGCCACCATAGCTTCAGCCACATGACTGGTTTGAGATCCAATAGGGATAGTAGAAGCAACAACGCATCTACCTTCAGCATTTCTAACAATACACCCACATCCTACAATGTCAGGGTTTCCTTTAGCCACACTATCAAAATTCACTTTGTGCCATCTAGGTGGAGGGGAGCTCCAGACAACAGACTCACGGGAAGAAGGAAAGGGCTTAAGCTTAGAAGAAAAGTTCTAGTGCTCAATAACATACATATCAAAGTTTCCTTCAAATAATTTTGGTTTTATATCACAAGAAATTTTAGTATTTTCAGTTATGCTTCTGATAATTTTTCATCTGATCAAGTAGGGAGTGGAGGTGTTGTTTCTGAAAATCTTGTCATTTCTTTCTTTCCAGATCCTCCATATGACATGAGGGGCAGTGTAATTCCAAACAATTTTTCCCAATTGGTGAGGGATGGGAGATCTCCATTGGGCCAGGAACTCTTTAATTGTATTAGGGAACACCCAGCGTACTTTCCAATGCTGCAACACAACCCTCCAGATATCCCTAGAGAACTAACAATGAAGCAGAAGGTGAGAAGAAGAGTTAGCATCTTTCATACAAAGGTAGCATCTGTTGGGGATCATCCATCCTCTTTTAGTCAGATTCTCTATAGTAAGGATTTTTTCCTAAATAAAAAGCCAGAAGAAAAATTTAATTTTAGGGATCATGGAAGGATACCAAACCTTAGCCCAGTTGGGCTCCTCACCAAGGGGGGAGATCATCCAATAAGTAGAGGCCACTAAGAATTTACCATTTGAATTAGGGGCCCAAATAAGTTGATCTTCACAATAATCTTTAATAACCCAGGGGGCAAGATCCAAGTTAATAAGTTTCAAAAGGGGGTCTATGTCACTCAGGTTGACCCATTTATTATCTTTCCAGTAATCCAAAATTTTACACCCAACTCTGAGAGTGCAAATCTCAGCAAAATGAACCAATCTAGGGTACTAGATGAGAGGTTTATCCCTAAACCAAGGATCCTCCTAGAAATTGATTTTCTATCCATTGCCCACTTTCCACCAAGCTCCTTTAGCTGCAAGAGGTCTAGCTTTCAAGATGTTGTTCCAAACCATAGATCCCTAAACTAAGATGGGAGAGGAGAGGAAAGATTCAATAGAGGGAGTAGAGAAAAGATATTTAGACTTAAGGATTTTACTCCAGCCATTTTCTTCTCCAAAAGTTCTCCATCACTACTTAGCTAGGAGAGCTAGATTAATGTCCTTAATATTTCTGATGCCAAGGCCCCCATGTTTATTAGGCTTGCACACTTTATCCCAAGCCACAAGGTGGATTCTATTTTTCTCTTCAGTGCCCAACCACAAGAATCTTTTCTGGATCTTCTCAATAATATCAACAATCTTAGTTAGAATTTTGAAGAGACTCAGCGCATAAACAGGGAGATTTTGAAGGGAACTCTTGAGAAAAAAGGATTTTCTCAGCATTGGTGAGGAGGGTGCCTTTCCATCCAGCAAGTTTTCTATTGAACATATCCAAAACCACGTTCCAGAAATAATTTGGAGGTTTCAGACCCAATGGGAGACCCAAATAGCTGGAGGGGAAATTTGCAATAGCACAACCAAGGATAGTCGCCATTGTCTACTGACATTCAGGAGGGGTGTTAACAAAAAAGAGGGAGCTTTTATCCGAGTTAATTAGCTGACCAGTAGCCTTGGAATAGGTATCTAGAGCCTTCTTGATTGTTTTAGCTTTTTTTATAGAGGAGGATACCATAAGGACAACATCGTCCACAAACTACTCGTGGGAGCTAGGGGGACGATAGGATGAAGGGAGAAGACCCTGAATCAAACCCTCTAGGACCCCTATAGAGAAAATTCGCCCCAAACTTTCAGCCATAATGGAAAAGAGGATGGGGGAAATGGGGTCCGCTTGGCGGAGCCCTCTAGAGGGAAAAAATAGATTAGAAGCTGAACCATTCACCAGCACCGAAATAGGAGAAGCAATGAGTTGCTTAATAAGGCCAATCACTTTCAAAGAGAAGCCAAAGGCCGATAGAACTTTGCAAAGGAATTTCCAATCCACTATATCATTGGCCTTAGAGAGATTGACCTTCTTAAGGAAACTATCATTTTTTGAGACCTCTAGAGAGTGAATGTTGTCATGAACAGAGATAATAGAATCGAGAATCTGATGACCCAGGACAAAACCATTTTTCTAGGGGGAGATAATATCTTGGAGAATCTTCAGAATATGAGCTGTGAGGACCTTAGAGATGATCTTATAGAAATTTTTGCACAAGCTGATCATTCTAAAGCTATTAGCATTATCCACCCCCGGTCTCTTGGGAATAAGGACAAAAAAAGTAGAATTAACTTATATCAAGAGGGAACCAGAACCAAAAAAAAATTTCATAGCATCTGATATGTCTTTCTCCGCAATGTGCCAGGAATCCTGGAAGAAAAATGGAGGGAACCCATCCGGAATAGGGGATTTTTCTCCTTCAAAGGAGAAAACTGTAGCCCTAATTTCTTTAGTAGACAGAATTTTACTCAGCATCTTATTATCTTCTCTTGACAAGATACACGAAATCAAATCCAAAAGAAGTTGTCAGTTGTCCTTTGAGAGGTCGGGGTTGGCTTTGAGAAGAGAAGAAAAATATCCAGATAATTCTTTTTTGATTTCCTCCTCCTTGCTCAATCTGCCATGAGTCTCGTTTATATGCTCTATCCTTTTTGTAGCCTTATGTTTCTTGGCAGTTAGATGGAAGAACTGGGTATTCTTATCCCCCAAGCAGAGCCAAAGAGCTTTGGAATGTTGTCTCCAAAACACCTCCTCCTTAGAAATGATGTTATGATAATCAGCTTGAATTTTGTTTTCCTTATGTTTTTTCCCTGCAGTCAAACCCTCTAGATCAGTAAATTTTTTAATCTCTTGGAGGTCAGCTTGGACCAAGCGTTTATTTTTTTAAAATATCACCAAACTCTTCTTTGTTTCAGACCTTAACTTTGTTCTTTATTATTTTAATTTTTTGAACAAATCTATACATTTTTGTACCTTTCACTTGGATGTTCCACCAATCAGTAATATTCTTTTCAAGGTTTGTGTGTTGCATCCACATTTTCTCAAATCTAAAGGGATAGTTTCTCTTACCCGAGATAGGATTCACCTGGATTGTGATAGGAGAGCTTGGTTTGAACCTACCTTGGGAAGAGTAGACAAAGAGAAGTCATAGAGAAGTATCCAATCCATAGAAATAAGGGTCCTATCTAGACGAACTTGGATCAAGTTATCCCTAGTTCTTCTATTAGACCAAGTAAAGCTTCTTCCTCTGACACCAAGGTCCAAGAGTGCTTTATTATTAATAAAATCCATAAGAGTCACTCCACTATCAATCTGAAAAGTGATACCACCAATTTTTTCAGAATTGGTAAGAGGGGTATTGAAGTCTCCAACCACCATCCAGTAATCATGTTTAAAGTTACTTCTCTCAGATTCCAATTTACACCAAAATCTATCCCTGCCATTTTTAGAGTTGGGAGCATATATATTTTAAAGTACCCAAGTGAAGCCATCCTGAATATGATTGAACCGAATAGAAGATATGTTACCTTCTAATTTAATAATATCCCCTAAAATAGTATTAAGGTTCCAAAAGGAAGCTGTACCTCCAGAGGCCCCCACCAAGCTACAACCCGCAACACCACAGTTTTTAAACATTTTTAACTTTTCCACTTTATCTCTAGCCATTTTAGTATCCTGAAAAAAGGATGATGTCTACCTTATGATCCCTAAATAAATTTCTCAAAACATCCTATTTTTGGGGGCTATTCAATCCCCTAATGTTCCAGGAGATAATCTTCATTTATAACTTTTTTGAGCAATCATGGATGGTTCTCTGTCTCCCATCCACTATAATTTGTCTACTTTCCTATTCTCGAGTGAATCTACTTTTAGGTCTTCCCCTAGGAGGTTTAGAAGTTCCCAAATCCGCTCTCATAGCTCTAGTAACAACACCTCCTAGGGGCATCCCAAGGTTTAGGCTATTTTATTTCTTCTTACTGTGAGATACCTCAATCCATAGATCCTCTGAGAAGACTAGAAAGGGATTAGATTCTTCAAGAGAGTCTGCCTAGCTAGTATTAATCTAGGGAGTTTGGGGGCTTAAGATTCTATCGTCAGTTTTAACACCTATATCAATGATTACACCAAAAGGAGAAGTAGGTTTCTCAATACAAAGAGTTTCCATACTTGCTGGGCCACCTACTATTTCTCCTTCTTCAAAGGAGTTTGCTGGTTATGTTGCTTCCATCAGGGGTAGCTCCTCACTACTCCTTAGTTTAGTAGCCACCAAGGAGGATCCATTCAAGATTAAATCTGAGCCTTTCCCTAAATAAATAACTAATTCTGTCAAGCTGGATGCTTTAGGATTTACCAATGTTTTCTCCTTCCAGATCTTCCTTGGTTCCTTAAGAGGAATGGTTTTCGCTTTCTTATTCTTGAGGGGGCATTGTTTCGCCCTATGGCCCAATTTCTTACAAGAAAAAAAAACAAAGGGGAGGGATTCAAAATCAACTTCTTGCTACCAAGACCCAAGCTTCGAGTTAATCACAATAGTATTAGGAATATCTTCCATCTAAAGGATGTTTACACAAACCCTGGCATACACCCTTCTCCTTTTTTTCCGCTTTCATTGGATCTATCGATAGGGGGTCTCCAAAGGAGCTAGGCAGTCCTCCCAGGACATCTTCATGCCAATATTCCAAAGGGAGACCTGGGAATCTAACCCAGAACAGGGCTGAGACAAAGAAAGTCGATTCGCTGAGGACCAGATTTGGGGACCATTTATGCAGGGCAAGGGAAAAATGACCCAGCATCAAAGGGCCACCGCAGAGGATATTTGAAAGATCTTCCATATTAGGGAACTCAAAGGAAAAGAAGCATTTGGTCATTGCAGCAATATCAACTTTCCCTTTCAAGGAGCATTTTCTCTTTGTAAACTACCTGACAACTTCTATATTAGGTCTCCCCCCAACAAACTTTCCTATCAGGGTCATCTCCATAGCAGAAATGGAATAATCGATTAGAAGGTAAGGAATAAAAATAGAAAATTCACCTTTCATAGGGTTAGATACCACATTGACCATAGGATAGGATGATTTCCATTTTGGTTTTATACCAAAGAGGCCAGACCACTTACCCTTAGGAGCTGACACTCCTACTTTGAGAGATTCTTTAGCCTGTCAAGGACTGTCAGAATCTAGGGGGCCCTCACAAAAAGTACTCTCGAGGTCAGCTGCCTTTGTTGACTTCAGCCCAATTTGGTCAATCTAAGCCTTATTCTCATTCTGTTGAGGGATCCCTCCAGCAGAGCTGCCTCCCTAAGGAGAATCCTATGCAGGTACTGCACCTGTAGAAACAACACCACCATTGACAGGCCTGGGATTCAAAATTTCCGCTCAAAGTTTCCATCATTTTTTAATGTTAATTCCTACTATGTTGTCTTATGTTAGTATTTTTATTTTAAATATATAGAAATTTTCTTTGGTAGATTTTTTAAAAAAAAATTAATTTTAAATTTAATTTTAATTTTAATTATTGTAGTGATTTCCTTTTCAATTTTACTAGCAGTAGGTCATTACTGTGTAACACAAGGCTCATTAGAAAATCAAATAAGTATACTAAATTTTATTTAAAAATTGATATTTGATAGGTGAAAATCCTTGTTGGGATCACAAAATATTCAAGAATAAATGTATTCTTATACAACGCTACTATAATTTTAGTACACCTAACTTCTTTAAAAATATTAAAAATATATAATAGTAAATTTGATTTCTTAATGCATGCCCTAAAGTTTGAATTTAATAGTATGGGGAAAATTAAAGAAAAATTAAAGAAAAATCATTATATTTCCCAAAGGTTGTAAAGATTGGATATAAAGGTTTAATCTCCTCCATTTGGAATTTAATATTAATTTGTGAGAATGGATGTTTCAACGCATTGACCAGAATATTAAAGGTAATGTTTGGTATGTTTTTGTGAAGTTGAAAGGAGTAAGAGAAAATTATGGAAATGTCAATATGGGCTGCTTTTTTTATTAAGAGCAGTATGATTAGAAGGGATGGTGTCATTAAATAAGTAAAAAGGTGAAAATTTCTCTACAAATTTTTCACTAAAATGTATTATAAAAAAATTTGTTCATTTTGGACAATATCTACTCTCCCAAAGGCTCTCCCTGAAAAAAAATTAGATGAGTACAACCCAAGATCGATGTAGGGGTGATAATGCAATATATAAATGAGAGTGAAGGATGGGGGTCTACTTTCCTTAGATAAATCTGGAATATGTGTGATTATGATACATAGACAGGTAAAATGAATTGATTCTATGATAAAGAAATAATAACTAGAAAAGTATGACATCAGATATGATGTATAAAAGTAAGTACAAGGAAAAAATAGAAAGAGGGAAATCACCTTGAAAACAAGAGGAGTCCCATGAACTTTTAGATCTGATTTTGGTTGTTGCAGAGCTGTCAGAATTAGGTAAGGTTCTGGATATGGAACTGTGGCACCTACAAAATATGTTTGTGAAACTCTCAGACCAAGAGGACAAGGCCAAAAATGATGACCTTTTCTAGAAAAAGGGTGAAGATTGCAACCTTTTCCTTTCGAAACTGAAACTGCCAAAAACTGC
Source organism: Thuja plicata (assembly GCA_018584345.1). Taxonomy (NCBI): domain Eukaryota; kingdom Viridiplantae; phylum Streptophyta; class Pinopsida; order Cupressales; family Cupressaceae; genus Thuja; species Thuja plicata. The sequence goes on along the minus strand of MU223875.1, from coordinate 1,575,242 downwards.
AAAGGACTTGTAACTAGTTATGATACTCTCAAATTTGGATCTAAAAATCTGAAAAATGTTCTTACACATAAAGAAAAGGGGGAAAAGGTTGTGGAAAGGGAATTTTGTTGGTCAAGCTCTTGTATAGGAACCAAGGTTGAAAGAATTAAAATTATGTAAGGAAGGTACTATAAACAAGATAAATGTAAGTATTCACCTTGCATGTAAAACTATCATACATGGATGTTAGGATTCGACAAACCCATGAAGATTCTTATATGTATGCTTGAGATGTAGAATCAAGGATGCATTCAAAAATGTAATGGATCTACACTTGCCAATCCTAGATCTTGAATGAATGCACACTTACGGATGTTCTTGCTAGCTTCATAATCCCTCTACTTGGCCATCATGGGATAGAAACTTGCATCAATTAGAGAATATTGCATTTTCTTTAATTAATCTTGAAGAAATAGAGACTTGGAGTTCTTCAATTGGGTGCTTGCCTTCAAATATTGAATCCAAATCCTCAATTGCATAATGTGAAACCTTTCTAGCACTTGAAATTACTAAATAACTTGCATGTAATTTTGTAGGTAATCATGTATTTATTGCACATAGAATGGATGTCAAAATAAAAGGCCTTGATTTCCTTTTATACTCATTTCAAGACTCAATATTATTGGGTAAACCAAAAATAAAGATCCAGAAGAGACAATCCTACATTGGGCCTGAAGCTTTCCGAAGCTCAAATCTCTAGGACAAGGTTGTAAATGAATACCTTGTCTAGGAAAAGGGTGCAAATGGATACCTTGTTTGGGAAGTTATTTGAAGGTAGCCCGGGCCTAGGGAGGTGTGATAGGTTTCACAGGAAGAAAATAAATGAAACAAGAATCAAGCATAAAGGACATTGAAACCTATGAATGACCAAAATGAGGCCTAAAAAGTACTAGAGCCTCCAATTACAGGTGTCAAATTTTTAGGATGGTGCAATTTCACAAAAAGGTTTGTGAGAGTAAGACCTCTATTAAACTATATGTATACAAAATCAAAGTCAGTGAAAAATGGTTACATCTAGGGGTTTCTTGACTAGATTGTGTACGAAACATTGAGGAAAATATCAGGAGCTTTAGAATTTTCATGAAAAATATTTTCTATGCATATTTTTTAAAGAAATATATAGTCATACTCTATTTTTGAGAAAGGATATGCACAATAATTTTCCTAGCTATTAAGAGTTACAATGATAAGCTTACCTCCACTTTTGCTAATTCTTGGATTCATGGTGAGGTAGCTATTGAAAGTATTTGATAAAAATTTGATTATAAGAGATACTTGTTTATGTTGTGAAGGATCAACGATTGAAGAATGAGGTGAGGGAAGTTACTGACAATTTGGGAATTCTCTATTTTATGAAGTTGAGCAAGTGAAATTTCTTTAGAATGGATACAATTAGGAAAATATTCTAGCATCATAAGCCGTAGTAAAATTTCATGTTATAAAACATTTTAAACTTGAGGGAAGGTTAAAAATCGTCCATGAAGACCATTTTTATATTTTAATATTATAAGTGATTGTGTAATTAAGGTATTATACCTTGTTTAATTTACATCTAGGTGTTATCATGTTCCACTTTATGTGTTTACTCCACATTTAGTCAACTTATCACTTTATCATTCTCCACCTTTGTTGCACATGTTGCATATATACTTTATCATACATATGAGCATGATCCACCTCTGGTAGACATGTGATTCCACCTTAGATGAGTGATAAGTTGTCTCTTTATTATCATGTAATGAGACAATGACACTTGTCATTGTCTCATTCACTCCTTTTTATTCACCTTGGGTGTCCTATGTAATATCCAATATTACAATTGAATCATCTCATTCAAGTTTATTCTAGTTAAATCATACAATCGATCTATTGCATTGCATTATTGGTGAGAATGAAATTTATTATTATCATATTCATTATCTCTTATTATTGTGTTTTCAATTGCCTTTAAATATTTGGTGGCTACCTTTATAAAAAAACCTTATAATAAGACATGTAGTAAAAATATTAATATTTCATTTGACCTATTTTCCTGTATTTTCCTTTGTTGATGTTAATTCAAAAGATATAAAAGGTATGAAAATAATGATTGATATTGAGGAGAAAACTCAAAATGATTTATTTATTCCTCAACATGAAGAGGAAGAGTTTGGGGAGGATATTTTCCCTAATAAGAAATTAAGGAGGGTGAGCAATAGGACCCAGATGATGAACATGGGGAAGATAGGCAGGATTTTGTGGAGGGGAAGGAGAATAAGAAGAAGATAAGAAGAAGATAATAATGAAGAAGGTGAGGAAGATGAGATTGAGGAGAAATAATTGAGAGAGGACAAGAATAATTATTTGTTTCTATATCCATGAATTGAATGAAAGGCTGTTAGTTATAACAAAGAGTATGTTGAGGGAAGAGTTTGTGTCAAATTTTTCAATGGTGCTATCATTTTATAGTGACTGTGATTAAAAAATGTAATTTCACATTCTATTTTATTTTTGCAATTGTAATGCATAGACCTTAGTTAGGTATTTTTCATACTGAAATAAGTAAATTATAACTTGATTGTTGCAATTGTAGTCATTGAAAAGGAAATTCTAAGGAAGAAAACAATTTTAAAAAAAATCTTTATTATTTAATAAACTTTTTAATAATAAAATATTCTTAAAATATTTTTAAAAAGTTTTTGGAAGTAAATTTTAAATAAATATGAAAATTTGGGGAAGATATTATTTTGTACACCTACTATACCTATTGCAATGATCTATCCTCCAAGTGGTAGCCAAAGGGGGTCAATTACTCCTATATTTTCTTAGCACATCAGTCCAATTAGAGGGCATCATCAATGATCATCTGCAACACATTCTTAGTTGAATCATCATTAGTTTCTAGCTTTCTATATTTATATCATCATGTTGTATTCTCTTGCATGATTGATAAATTTTTAATTAAGGAATGAGATATGGATGTCAAGGATGAGTTTTCTGATGTTTCTTTGAAAGGAGCGAAGATGAAGATTCCCTACTTAGATAGATAGATTATTTGTTAGAGAATGTGAATGATGAATCTCAAGATTATTGTTCTAACACTGTTTTGAGTGAGGATATTAGTTTTTAGTAGAAATATATCCTTTGGAAGGCATAAAAATAATGACATATCTTGTTGAAGAAAAAGCTAAAGTTGTAGCAATGAATGGAACTAAGCTAAAATAAAATTTTCTTACATATTATATGCATCATGGATGTAAGTATGATGAAGATGCATCAGAAGGTGATAATAATTCATATTTACTAAATTTGAGGATGATGATGATTTGCATGTTATGGGTGAGCTAGTTGAAAAATATTTTTCTAGTGATGTTTGGTATGTAGAAGATTTGCATGACATTGTTAGAGTTTAGTGTAGTGTATTTCGGTGGAGGTGGGTAGACTATGATGGTTTGATTCCCATGGGATCAAAGAAGAATTTGATATACACTTGGAGGATTTGTTTGATTTACGATAGAATTAATTATATATTTCGAAGGCTGAGTGTAGAGCTAGGTTCTCAAAGAAGAGTGTTTGTTTTTAATAGGTGTTTGAAGATGAGAAATAAGTTAATAGAGGTAATAATTTTAGTGATGAAGTTTTCCAATGATTTCTTGCAATCTAAAAGGGTGGTACTATTACTCATCTCAATTTTGTGAATCCTTATTTATGAAATTCTTCCTACCCTAGGTGTCTAATGAAGGATAATCCTGAGATGTGAGAGAAATCTTTGATCACCCACAAATATATTTAATTTAATTTTTATAATAATTTAGTTTTAAATATTTTGGTCCATAAATTTAATGTAATAAGGACTAAAATATTTGATAAATCATTTTGCCATGACGTAAGGTTTAATCTAGCATAGAAGTGTGACACATGTTGGTAGTATCTTCTTGGCATATTCTTGAAATCTTCCACTTTAGCTATTAGTGATGGTGGTTATTGGAAAGTGAATTATTTGAAATATTACATTTTATATGTTTAAAGAGCATCTCTTCACATGTGGTCATCTACGTGACAAGTGGTAGTGCATGTCAAACTATAGATTCTTATGGATTTAAGGAGCTATCATAGTTTACCAATTTGAGTGGCTATTAGAGGAGGTGGATTATGACAATATTTATGAAGCATCTTTCATTCTAGTTATTATTTTATGGTGGCCTCCAAATTTTTATGTGCTCTTTGGATAAAATATATGTTTGCAAGCTAATAAATAATGTTGTTTTTTATTGGTCGTGATTGAGGAATACTTGTGCAATATTATAATAGAATTCAATGTAAAAAGGGAAGTTATTCTTGGAACATTTCATAAATTGAAGACAATAATCGAAGGATTTAGTATTGACAATTGCAAGTTGAAGGAAACATATTGGAGTGCATAGTTATAACTCAAGAAGGATGAATTCCTTATAGTTTTCTCTTGTTATTTTATATTTTATATTAGATTTCAGATTATTATGTGCCTATAAGGATGAAAGCCTTATCATTTCAAACAAACTTAGTTGTAATTTATTTTTAGAATGATCAATAGAACATAATCTCTTTGAGTTTCTTATTGAAATTTCCTTATTTTCTAAGTTATTTCAAATTTAAGTCAAGTCAATTGAATGGCTTGTAATATATGTGTTTTGAGAGGGAGGGCCTATTTGTATTAAATATGTAGTGATATTGGGTGCCCCTTTATAAATAATCTCACAAATGAGTAAATGTGGATAACAACATAGGAGAAATAATCTCACAAATGAGTAAATGTGGAAAACAACATAGGAGAAATGCTGGAGTATTAACAGGAGAAATTCTGGAGTATTACATTAGTTTAAGTTTAGATTTAAATTAGTTATTTAAGTTAAAAAAATAAATAAGTTAGTTTTAGGTTAATTTGGCATAATAAAGAAATAATAAACTAGTTATTTGTTGGAAGTTATTCCGATAAGGGAATTTTGGGCAGTTACACAGAGGAAATCAATGCTTTATAATCATTTGCATTTCACATTGTAATGTATCCCAATTGCATTGTAATCCATCAATAAATAAATTAAAAACTTTATGTTTTATGCTTTAATTGCTCTCATTTGGTATCGGAGCAACCGCTTCTCCTAAGCACCTATTTTCAGAATATATCAAGGATGAATGATTTATCATGGCATAAAAGTTTGCGAACTAAGAAGGTGCAGTTTGAAGAGAAATATCATGGGCTTTAAGATAAGTATCACGGGCTACATATTTGCAGCCAATGAAGTGATGCCGACGGAAAATTTTGGGCCTGCATTTTTGACATTACAGAGATTTAGATGAAGGTTTACAGAAATGATTGAGGAAAACCATGTGATGAGAAAGAAGGCTGATGTGTATAGTAATGATTTATTAAAGGCAACGTTGACCATCTTCCTTGGCCTTCCATAAGTTGCAGTTCACTTTGGCTTATTCACTGGTGAGATCGCATTGCTATAAAATTCCTTTGAAGTTTCACACTCAATATTTATCTATGGTGAGAATATTTTTTCATATTTTGCAGCCTTTATTTTCTTCTTGATGCTTCACAACATGACTATAGAAGGGTCTCTTATATTGGACAATTAGTAATGTGATTCTATTGAGCATGAGAATGTTTTTCTCTTGCGTGCGCCTGTTCGTGAAAGTGTGAAGAGTTAGATAAAGAGAAAACCATCTGTCCAATTAGATGGATCTTATAGGATCTTATCAGATGGTGAGAGAAATTGGATGCAACCACTAATTCCATCAGGGATTTTGGTGAGTTGAGCATATGATTGAGTATTCATATATTTAGAGTTTATTTATTTTTCAATGTCATCTTGAATGGGAAGTTTGTTAAGGAATGTTTAGGGAACTTACCTCTTTGGATTCTATGTTTTTTTTTTTTTAAGCTGAGCTCTTTGGATTCTATGTTGTTTGAAAGCTTCAAAAAAGGGGCCTATTTTAATAGTATATTGATCTCGTGTTGGAGATAGTTATATTGTAAAAGGTATGGCTTTCAAATTTTCATTGTAATGGATGCATTATTGGTTGAACCAGACATCCTTATTTTTAATGTACAAGTCACCAAGCTCTTCTTCTATTGGTCTCATACATGCTATAATATATAAAATTTCAAAGATATGGATTCTACCTATCATAGTTAAGGTTTTAAAACAAATCAAATAGGAGGTTAGAGGCAATGGAGGCAGGAGGTTTTCTTTCATCCTTAGCTAGCTTCTCTCTTAGGGATTTTTTTTTACATGAGAAGCAACTTATTTGTGTCCCTGAAAAGCTAGGTCTTGGCAGATTCAACCTTGAAGAGAAGAGGGGGCTTGACTTATTTGTGTTCCTGAAGAGAAGAAGAAGCTTGGCAGCATGATTGTCCCTTAAAGAAGGATTTTAAGATTTGTCAAGAACTTGACGAGGCCTTAGACACACTCAGAAGACATGTGGACTTTCAAAGGAAAGGCGTTTCATGTGCAAGCATATCGGTGGTGATTTTTTCCATAGCACTTGAGGAGGCATTAGACACACTCAAAGGAGATGTGGACTTTTGAAGGGAAGGAATCTCATGTGCAGTACTAGAGGAGGCATTAGACACACTTAGAGGAGATGAATGGTAAAAGGATTGTGATGAATGTTCATATTTGAGTATTCTCGATACTAATAATCTAAACTCAAAATTCTAAAAATGGGTATGAATGGCTAAACTTGAATGTAGTTTTTTCATACTTGAGGATGAGTATTTTATATTAGGAATATTTGTTTTACAAAAATTGATATGGAAACTATATATGGATTCCTTCATTGTGCTTGAAAGGGTTTCAACTACAACACTTCCATATAAAAAAAAATCACCTAAAGTATGTTCTCACAAGATAATTAAAATTATAGTTTAAACTATGTTACTATATGACACATCCTTTGTACACTTTTTCTAAAATTCTAAAATAAATTTATTTCTACTATATTTTCTCATGAATTGGTATTTTTTATTAAACAAATATGCAAATTTGCAATGGTAGATCCAAGAATAAATTCAATACAACTAACTTGAAAAAGTTATTAAAAATATCTAATATTAACTTTGATTTCTTAATGTATGCCCTAAAGTTTCACGTTTACAATATGGAGAAAATTAAAGAACATATTTTATATTACCTATATTTTAATTTATTTTAAGAAAAAAAGGAGACTCACTATCCTCACTTTTGTGTTAGTATAATAATTAAATTATTTGTAAAATTTAAAAATTAGATTGATTTGTCTAATGTGTACTATGAATGTGGTGGAAAATAAATAGTTTTATTCAAAGTTTTAAAACGTAATAGTGATCATTATATTTTCAAATGGTTGAAAAGATGGGTAATAATTCTTATAAGATCCTCCATGTGAGATTTAATATTAATTTGTGAGAAAGGATGTTTTAAAATGTTGGAATGAATATCAAAGGCAATGTTTGGAATGTTTGTGTGAAATTGATAAAGTTAGAGAAAATTGTGGAAAACTAAATATGGGATTTTTTTTATATTAAGAGGAGGATCATTAGAAGGGAAGGTGTCATTAACTAAAAAACAAGCTGTGAGAAATTCAGGGGTTTCTTGATTTTTTGGTGTGAGAAACCCTAAGCAAGAAAATATGATGAGCTTGAGAATTTGCATGAAACATATTTCCTAAACAAATTTATTAAAAAAATAGAGCCATAATAAATTTTTGAGAAAGGGTAGGTAAATTATTTTTCCTAGCTAGTAAGAGTTACAATGATAAGCTTACCTCTAAATTTTGTAATCTCTGGAGGCATGATGAAGTGTCTATTGGCAGGGTCTAATTCATAGCAAGATAAAAGTCTATTGTGAGAGCTACTTGTTTATGTTGTGAAGTAGTGATGATTGAAGAAATAAGTGTGGAAAGTGTTGACGGTTCATAAATGCTGTATTTGATGAATGTGAGAAGGTGACTTTTTAAAAATGGCTACAATTAGGGGAATATCCTAGCATCATAAGCCCTTGTAAAATTGCATTTTATGAAATGTTATACACTTGAAAGAAGGTTTGAATTGGTACACAGGTGCCTTTTTATATTTTCAATATTCTCGTACATGGTAAATATATTAATATTTTATTCTATGTATTTTTATCTATTTTCCTTCATTGATGTTAATTTAAAAGATATAAAAAGGTAAGAAAATTATGATTTATATTGTTAACCAAACTCAGGATGGGGAATTTAATATTCAACATGATCAAGAAGAGTTTGGGGAGGATACATCCTAACAATAATTTGAGGATGAGAAAGATGACTTAGATGATGAACATGGGAGAGTGGGTAGGATTGTAAGGGTGAGAGGAAGGTGAAGAAGAGGAAGACAAGGAAAAAGAAGAAAAAGATAATAATAATGAAGAAGGTGAGGAAGAGGAGGATGAGTAGAAATAATTGAGAGAGGCGAAAAATATTTAATTATCTTTATATGCATGAAATGAAATAAAGATTATTAGTTCAAACAAATATTATGTTGAGAAAAGAGATGATGATATGGATGATCTTTAAGGGTAATATTTATTAAAAGGGTGATTAATATGACAATCATATAGGAATCCTTGGCACCTTCAAAGTTAGATTTGGATATCCCATAACTAAAATGAGGGATATGGGAAATTTTCTTCAAGGCGATGCCTATCACGAGAGAATGTACAGGATGGAAATCGTCTTATGAAAACCTGTCTTGGTAAAAAATAGAATAATGAAGGAATTGGTAGAAAATATCTCTATAATTCCAATAGAAAATGATATTGTAGGAAAATAAGAGAATAATCAAATTGAAGATGACAACAAGAACACAATTATTGTGCAAAAACCTCTATTGTTGTTAATTTGAAAGATATAAAAAATAAAATTGTGATCAATAGTGAGGAGGACAAAATTAAGGATGAGGAGTAACTTTGTCAAAATGATAAGGAAGAGCCTATGATGATTTATCTCAAGAATAATTTGATTACGATTAGAAGGAGGAATCCAATTTGATGTATGTTAAAAATATGGGGATAGTTTTATGGAGGAAGGGGAAGAAGAAGATAAGAAGGAAAGAAAGAAGATAATAATGAATAAAGTGAGGAAGAGAAAGATGAGTATAAATATAGGAGAGAGGAAAATGATACTTATGTGTCTTTACCTCCATGTGATAAAATAAACTCTTAATCATAACAAATAGTAACCAAGGATAGATATGAGGATAGGGATAATCTTTCGAAGGGTGTTATATTTGAATAAGATGATTGATATGATAACCAAAGGAATATCTTAGGAACCTTCAAACTTAATTTGGATTCCCTATAATTTAGAATGGGTAACATGGATAAATATGGAAGGAAAATATAGCATGAGACAATGTAGAGGATGGAAAACACCCTTGGAAAATTGTCTTTATATTTGATTGAATAATTAAGAAGGATATAATAGGAACTATCTTTGGTAACTCTAAAAATATAGGAAAAAGAATAATATATGAAAAGGAAAGGATACCTAGGATAAAGTAATAAGAAGAAGAAAGTGATAAAAGGTTACGAATTGAGCTCCACTAAGTCATGGTTCATAGGTCTCTTTCCTCTGAGAAGCCTAGAAAATTAAAAAGAGATCACTCGCGTCTATGACATCCTAAAGTTGTCCCTAGAGGGATGGGATCTTCAACATTTATAGAGGGAAATCATCAGATTTATAGATATTCTACCAAGTGGGATGGTTAAGAACGCCTTTTTGATGTTTGAAAAAATCACAGTGGTGTTGGTGTTCGTATAAAATGAAGATGGAGCGCCATCATCACCAGCTTCTACAACTCCAGCATTATCAGCCAATTCAGTTGTTGGCAGAGCTTCGGCCAAAGGAAAGAATAAAGTGGTCGAAAAGTAAATGTTGGACCATTAGTGCGGGCTAGGTGGGGTTTTTAATTTTTGGCAGGTCTATATAGCTTTAAAATTTAGGTAGTTGATGCAGTAGTTTTGGTTGTGTATCAGGTGCATTTTGATCACTTCAAAGCTATTCAAATTCTCTTTCTCTGCACTACTTAACGGCAGTAAGATTTTGGGTAGTAGCTTTGGCTGTTTGCACGTTGATAGCTATTTAATCAAGCCTTCTCAGGCCTCACTTTGTAAATATATTGTAAGGGCAAGGATTGAGGATTTTCTTTCCTTCTTCTTTCCCTCTTGAGCCTTTGAAGCAGTGTTAATATTATAAATAAAATATACTTTAATGGCATAGCCATTTTTGTAAAAAAATAAAAAAAGAAGAAGAAGGAAATAATTATAATATAATAATCTATTTATATTAATTTGAAGGATATAAAAAGTAATAAAATTGTGGTTGATAGTGAGGATAAAAATAATTATGTGGAATTTCTTCTTCAACATAAAGAAGAAGAGTCTGGGAAGGATTTCTTCCAAGAAGAATTTGAGGTGGATGAGGAGGACCTAGATGATTAACATGGGAAAGATGGGGAGGATTTTGATGAGGATAAGGAAGGGAAAAAAGATGAAGATAAATAAATAGAAAACAAAAAAAGATAACAATATAGCTAGTGACAAAGATATAGATAAGGAGAAGTTATTGAGAGACGAGAAGGATACTTATGAATTTTTATCTCCATATAATAAAATGTAGAGTATAACTCCTAACAAATAATATGTTGATGAAAGAGATGATGTTAGGGATTATCTTTAGAAGGATAATATCTTTAATAATGATGATTGGCATGATAATCATGTGGATAGCTTAGGAATTCTAGAGTTAATTTGACTAACCTACAATTTGGAATGGTGAATATGGAAAACAATAGGGAAGGAGACAACTACCATGACAAAATGTAGAAAATATAAAATACCTATGAAATATCATCCTTGTAACTGATGGACTAGTGAAGAAGGATACAATGGGAACTATCTCTAGAAACTCTAAAATTAAAAAATAAAAGGTCACTAGTAAAGACAAGGAAACTCAAGTTACAAGCAAGAAGAAGGAAAATAAAAAATTAGAAGAAAGAATCTTGTGAGGATATCTAGATTCCTTAATAGGATATTCCAACTTTATTTGCTAAACTTATTACTTTCTATTTGGAGTTATTCAACATTTTCTATTTTTTACTATTTTTATTGACTTGGTCATTGTTATTTATTGTTGGATTGTTGTGTGGACCTGGGCACATACTTTCTATTTCATCACTTTTAATTTTACTTTATAATATCTCTTTGTACTGAAATTAAGGGATGAAGGCCCTTTCCTTGTTAGTCTAATAAAAAATTAAATTATACTTTCAAATTTAGATTAATTATATCTAAAAAAAATTAATTTAACATTTCATATTAAAACTACATAAAATATTCTACATTTTATATTTTTATATCATTCCAAAACTCAAAACATATATGCTAGTTTCAAGTGCTTCAAGTTAAAAGATCTGATCAATGTTTTTCATTTAAGTATAACATGGATATGAGATTTTACCTACATATCTAAAAGACATATAAAAGTACTTGTATTTATATTATTCTTAATATTGTGAAATAAGTTTTTAAGGAAACAATTTTATACTCTTCATTATCAAATTAATGATTTACTTTTCACATAGAGTGGAAATAAAAATGTATTGATTAATAGGATTATTATTCTAAATTGAAAATATTTAGTAAAGTCATCACAATTATTATCAAGCCACATTTATGTAAAATTGTTTGGGAATAATGTATAGTTAAGTTACCAAAACCCCATACAAAATGCAAAAGTAGACAATTAAATTGCAGAGTATCATAGTCACTTAAGTTTAGTGGAAATAGAATTTCTAGGTTATTATCATCATATATAAAATCCATGTGTGCAATTGTGGAAGATGAAACATGTAGATATTTTTTCATAATACAACTCAAATCGAAAGGTTGTGGAGATCATAGGGAATAGATATATAGAAAAATAAACGCAAATGTGTTTGATGTAGAGTGATGTATTTGACAAAACCCTTATTATCATTTATCGTTATTTTGAAATTAGCTATCTCTTGTAATAGTGTTACCATGGTAGAGGTAGACATAAGGGTATTTTTGTGGGTATTTGAAGCAACAAAAATTGCAGTAGAGTGAGAGGTGAGGGGTGAAGAGATAACCATAATGAATAGACCATTTAATATAAGAAAAAAGAGGCATGTGATGAGATGGGGAAATAGTATGAAATACAGAATAGAAAAGAGGCCTTGCAAAACATACATAAGTGGAGTTTATAGATATGTTATTAGCTATGTGAATGAAATGCTAGTGGTAAATTAGTTATTAGAAGTAGGTATAGCGAAAGGATAAAAGTAGGAAGCATTTATAGTGATGAACAAAGGTAGTGGGAAAGGCAGAAGGAGGGAAAATTATGTAAGAGTTATGGTTTTCTATTAGTGAACAGATTTGTCTTCCAAGAAAACATTTACAAATTGACCCTAAAATGCCTAGACAAGAAGACTTGATCAACACTAACAATTGGGTCACTTCACTATTTAAGAGCGTAAGTGCCCTCTGAATTATCCGGATACAGCTCCCCGTACAATATTTACAATGAATTACCCAACTTACAAACACAGATGCTTTTAATCCGAAAGCATAAAAAGGCAATTTGACATCTACACATAGCTATGACATAGATGCTGATATTAGACTGATAAAGCGGACAGAGAGAAAGAGAAAACGGAAATAAAAGAGTAGATTGCACAAAGCCAATCTCAATATATTTGACCTTTAAGAGCACAATTACATAAAAACTCAAAGTCTTTCATGATAACAAAACTATGAGCAGAAAAGTAACGAAGATAATTAAATAGACTCAAAATTCTATTTAATATAAGAAAGAATGCTAGAACAAAAAGTTTCAAATCACATTTTCCTCACTCCTTCAATACTCATCCATGGCTACAAAGAACAAAACTGGCTGAACACAAACTCCTAAAAACAAATGCATTAACTTCCCCTCTTCTCTTACAATGAAATTCAGAAAACCATTCCTATGTCCTTCTGTTATTTCCAGCACAAAATTCGCTGCAGCACAAAGTCTCGCCAAGAAAGCCCACCCTGGAACCCCCGCTCTGTCTTTCTTTGTCATATTTACCTTTTCCCGATAACTCTCCTTTCAGTTTCAATAACTGATCCTTGAAATTACCTCAGCCTCTTTGTAAGCTTATAATTTTATTCATGTTATAAACATTATCATAAAATGAGAGAATGCGTTGCTAAGATTCATGTCGACAGCTGGACCTCAGCCTCCGTAGCTATCCCATGATCTGTAATAGACCGTTATCTATTAAGGAATATTGTTGGAAAACACCCGATGTCATTATCCTTCATGATATTGATAATCATGGCATATACATAACTTCCCCTTTTAATATACTTAAATTCAGTTTCTGAGGCAATAATATAATATTATGTTTAAACTGTTCGAGCTCTAAGAAGATATTCTGTAGATTCCTTTTGCCATCGGTGATGTCAAATGGGTACATGCCCAAGCCAGACATTTTGAAACAGTCGTCTCCAATCTTTGAACATGTGCATGATCCGTAGCTGCATATTTCCATTGAATTCCCCCATGAACTAGAGGTGACCGAGGAAGCCGATGCAATTGGAGTGTCGAAGTCACAGTCATGATGTCTTTCGGCGTGTTCTATTTGACAGAGCTTTCAACCAACTACAGTACATATACCTGAACCGAGCTCACGCATTTTTTACGGTGTTCCAAATGATGATGTTGGACATTATGTCAGGTGATCAGTAGGATTTGGAAGTTT
>MU223875.1:1522256-1551484 GCA_018584345.1 Thuja plicata | reverse complement strand
CTTCCCCTGGAGATACAGGTTCCACCAAATGGACCTTTCACCATGCAGAAGGTTGTCAGAATGGAAGGAATTATCAGAAATACAGTGTCTAGAAGACTCCCATGCTTTCCATATGGTTTTAAATACAACAGAACCATGTACATTAATAGGAAATTTACCAAATAAAATATCAGCAAATGGAAGTTCTTTCCAAGTTTTATCCTTCTTTGGGTATCCCCTCAAGATATTATTTTGGACAAGCACCTTCCATGGTTCATCCCCCTCAACACAGTGAGAGACCCATTTGGTGGCGAGGGCTATACCTTGGATTCTGAGGTCTTTCAAACCAAGCCCTCCATATTTCTTATCAGTGATGCACCAATCCCATTTAACCGCATGCAACTTTTTGTTGCCTTTACCATCCGACCAAAGGAAGCTCCTTATGGCCCTCTGGATTTCCAATATTTGGTAGTTGTTAAACATCCAGACCGAGGCGTAGTATATGTTATATGAAGATAATATTTTTTGACAAACCTGAAGTCTACCAGCAAGCGACAAGGATCGGTTGTACTAGCTGTTATGTTTTTTAGTGATCTTAGTTTTAACCCAGAGCCACATATCTCTAAGAGAAGGATCAACAGCGAAGGGGATACCCAGGTATCTGACTATATTGGTGGGTCCACCCCACTGGAATCCATGTTTCAAAAACCATCCTGGAGGCTGCTCATCCCATCCAAGATAGATACATTTGGATTGAGACAGCCTAGCACCCGAGATCGAGTAGAAAAGATCAAGCTTTTTAGTAAGATAACTGAAATTAATTTCTTCCAACTTAACAAATAAACTAGTATCATCAGCGAATTGGCAAATGGTCAAATCTTCACTGTTGGGTAAGGTGATGCCTTTGACAGCCGGAGATATAGTATTATCAGTAAGCATGAAAGATAAAGCTTCAGAAGCAATTACAAAAAGAGCAGGGGCAAGCGAACAGCCCTGTCTAATAGACCGGGTCAGGGGAAAAGGGTCAGAGAGAGATCTGTTTATATCAACTTGGGCCAAAGCATCTTTAAGAAAGATATTGGTATACTTGCAGAAGAGGTCAGGGAAGCCAAATGCCTTAAGCATTAGCTCAATAAAATTCCATTCAATTCTATCATATGCTTTCTCAAAATCCAAGAGAAAGATAGTTGCATTCTGGTTGGAGGACTTAGCCCAGTTCATTGCTTCCCAGCTGGTTATGAGATTTTCTAGGATATATCTACCTTTTATAAATCCGGTCTACGTAGAGTTAACAAACTTAGGCAGGATGCTTTCCAGTCTATGAGCCAAAATTTTGGCAAGTATTTTATATGAGACATTCAATAGAGTGATTGGTCGCCAGTTTTTTATAATAGTTTTATCACCCTCTTTAGGGATTAACTTAATGATACCTATGTTAATCATATTTCCCAGAGAACCTTTCTCATAAGCCTCATTATAAAGGTCAAGGAGATCCAAGCTTATCCAGCTAACATTAGCTTGATAGAACTCAGCCGAAATCCCATCAGGACCCGGAGTTTTGTCTTTTTTAAGTGAAGTGATAGCATTAACAATTTCTTGTTTAGTAATACTCTCCCCCAGAAGAACAGAGTCAGGTTGAGTTATCTTTTTAGGGATAATGGATCTGATCTTGTTCCTGAGTGCAGAGGATTCCTTGTTTTCCTTAGAGGTAAACAGATTACAGTAGTAGTTGGTGAAGGCTTTCTTGATCTCATTAGGGTCAAATATCTCCCTATTATCAACAAAAATGCTGGAGATAGCTTCGTTTGCATGTTTTTGCTTAAGGTAGTTAAAAAACAATTTTGAACCTTTGTCTCCATGTTGCAACCTGTGTGCCCCGCATCTAATCTTGGCACCACGGACCAGTGTTTGTTGATGCCTACGAAGGTTGTCTCTAGCATTAGAAACAATGGGGACCAAGCTGTGATTGGATGGGTTGTTCTGCATAAGAGTTTCAATAGACTTAAGTTTATCAGTAAGAGTTTTCTCTAGAAATCTAAAATTATTGGCCTTCTTTTGACTGAGAGTTTGGAGTAAAGCTTGCCAAGCATGTAGATTTTTTTGCCACCTCTCATAGCAAGAAAGGGAAGGGGATCCAATCTTATTGAAAGTACTGATAAGTTGAATAGCAACCAGGATGTCATCATCTTCCAGAAGGGAGGTGTTGAGGATATATCTCAAACTTCCAGTCAGAGGAGATTGAGGAGCACAGGTAAGCTTAATATAGGCAGAGATGGGATGATGGTCAGAGAGAGCTGTAGGATAAACCATAACAAGGTTGCCAAGCTTATCAGGGATGAAGGAAAAACCATTCGTGTGAGCGTAGAATCTATCAAGCCTAGCATATATACGGGAAGAGCCCTGCAGAAAGTTACACCAGGTGTACCTCAGATTAGAATTGGAATTTTCATTGTTCTTTAGAGAATCAAATAGTCTCTTAGACTGGATCATATTATTCCAAGGTTCAACCTCCGCAGGTTTCCAGTTAAAGGGTCTGCCACCAGATTTATCCTTTTGTGACTCAACCATGTTGAAGTCACCCCCCAGAATCCATGGGATGTCCGGGAGGGAGGTTAACCACACCCACAGGTCAGCCCTCTCCAGAGGATCATTAGGAGCGTAAATAGAGCAGATTCCAAAGGACAAATCGTTAATGCAGAATGAGGCCCAAACAACTCTATTACATGGAGACCTTCCTTTGTCCATGATGTGCTTGGACCATTTAGGGTTAATAAGAAGCGCTGTACCTCCCCTTCCTTTAGAATGAGTAGAGAAAATTTTAATGGCATCTTTCCAGATGAAGTCTGGACTAATATCTAACATAAAATCAACGGCTGTAAGTTCTTGTAGCATAATAAAATCTTTGTTATTAACAGTGTCTAAAAAGCGCTTAGCAATGTATTTTCTGTCCGGGGACTCAAGACCCCTTACATTCCACAAAATATAATTCATCCTGACCTGTTAATAGTGGGGACGCATATAGGGTCCATGGACCCACCTGCACTGTTGGTTATGTCCGGTTGAGAAGCTTCCTCATTTCTGAGCCCACCAGAACCTTTATTCTTTGACCTAGGAGGTCTGCACCATCGTTTAAATTTGGGGAAATCTTTTTTCCATTCTAAGTCATCAACTTCTGCATCAGAAGTCTTAGAGTAGTCAATTCCCATGCCAGGTCTAACCGATGGAGTAGAGTGATTATGGGCTTTTGTGGGCTCTAACGGGATAGAGATCTTGTTACTATTATTCGTAGGAAGGATTTCCAGATAGTATCCCTC
This sequence comes from Thuja plicata, assembly GCA_018584345.1. Taxonomy (NCBI): domain Eukaryota; kingdom Viridiplantae; phylum Streptophyta; class Pinopsida; order Cupressales; family Cupressaceae; genus Thuja; species Thuja plicata. The sequence goes on along the minus strand of MU223875.1, from coordinate 1,548,191 downwards.
ATCAATTTCCTTGAAGGTCTTAGCTTCAATAGAGGTGGGAGCGGTATCTACAAAGGTAAGAGTAGCAGAGGGTATTGGAGTCACAGGTGGTATATTTGATTTGTTAGATTTATCAGCTTCAACTTCCGAGTTATCAACTTTCCTTCTTCTTTTTTTATCAGATTTCCTTTTAACAACTTGGAATCCATCTGACATATTAACATCTAGAGAGGGTTCGATCACATTAGAAGGGGCTTGTTTTTTATTGTGTGTTACTGGTGGGGAAGACAGCACTGGAGATGACAGAGAAGTATTAACAGATGGAGCAGAGTTTTTTCTTGAATTATCAGTAGAATTTGGGGTAGGGATAGCATCACTTTTCCTTTTAATAATGAGGCATTCACAACGAAAGTGCCCTTCCTTTTTGCACAGAAAACATGCATTCAGACCACCCAAAATTTCCAAACAACATGAGATGATTTCCCCAGGAATGTTGATCTCAAGAGCCAGAGGGATTTCAATGCCCGGTCTAAGCGAAACTAGAGCTCTAGCATCCATGTGAGGAACCAGTCGAGTAGTGTCATCAAACCTAATGACCTTACCGAGTGGTTCCAGGATCTGATTAATAAAACGCCAAAGAAATGGGGGCAGGTTTTTAATAATGATCCATCTAGGAGTCGACAGAGCAAGCACCTCTTCATGAATAGCCTTCGGAGTCCAGGCTAAAGTTCGAAACGAAGTGTTACCTACATTCCAATATTGTCTTTTAAGGACAGCCTCCTAAGCTTCTGAGGTTTTAAAGAAAATAACAAACAGACCCTTCTGTAATTGCCTACAGGATGAAATGCTATGCCCTAGCTTGAGATTCCAATAATTATAAAACCAATCATCAAGAAATTTCCTTGCAGGGCACCTTTCAACATCAACAGCAGCGACGAAAATAGCAAAGCTTTTTAACCTACTTTTTCCCTTCTCAATTTCACCAAGCATTTCAGGGTTAGGGGAGATGGAAAAAGGCATCAAGGCATCCACAAAGCTCTTACCTGGCTTGGCCTCTTCATGGCAATGTGAAACACCATACCTAGCAGATGCAGAGACCGTGGAGGAGTTAGCCACCGCCTCTGAGAATGTTTTCACTGATGGAGATGCATTGTGTATACCACTTTCGTGGTTAGGTAGTTTAAGCGCAGAGGAGGTTGCAGGCTCATTGATGGGAGTTAATGCAGAAGCTACGGCTTCTGCAGGAGGAATAAATGGTGGGGCAGACATTACAAAACAAAAAAATAGAACGCACACACCTGGGTCATCGGGGGATGTGTCTTCGCAGGGAGGATGCCACGTCACCGCATTTTAGTACCTAGTAAATGCAGCCAGTACGCAATCGAAATTGCAGAGCAAAAACGCAGATCGGATCTTCAATGTAATATCTTTGTAAGTATTTTTGGTATTTGAAAGTTCCTTAAAGAAATTGTTCCATTGTGAGACTCGAGGTTTTCTTAGCAAACCCCCTTGAAAGATTGACTTTATGATTTTGGCAAAGTGTTTACATAATTGAAACAAGCCTAGATGTGAATTTGATTCAAATATGTCCTTTTTAGTCTTAAAATTTGAAGAGAACTTATAATGAATGATAATTTTGATGTAGTTATGCACCTTTGATGTGTTTTAATACCAAGATCTAACAAATAGTTCTCTTGATACATATACCGAGTCAACTCCCAATGGCTAGTTGAAAAAAGAAAAAGTTTATAATATATTTTTTTGGAAAATTTGATTTTTTTATGTCCATCCAACATCTCTCATGATTCAATCTACATGTGGTGGAATTGACTCACAATGGTTAATAAGTGATATTGGGAACTTGAATGGATATGTGGATATTTGGGTTAATGATAAGACAAATGTGTAAGAATAGGTTCAAATGGAACAATATAAGATAAAATGTCTAAAAAAATTATTTAGATTAAATAAAAAAAGATTTATAATGATTGAATGAATATTATGCAATAAAAAATATATCACTTATCATTATAGAATCATATTAAGATGTTCTATGAAAAATAGTTTAAGATAAAATTTAACCATTACAATACACAAAACAATTACATTAAAACAGTTTTGTAATTTCTATATATATTTACATGTGTGATGTTGCGTGGTATTTTGGAATACGGTCCTTCCAAACTATATCTCGTCACATTGACTGCAAATCTAGGAACTTTTTTACATTGTTAATCTTCATACCGTCGCGTCCCAATGGAATTGTGTGCAAGGAAGATTTATATATGACCTCAAGTGAAAACAGCAATCAAACTTAGAATACCAATCTGTTATCCAATCTGTTATCCAATCTTGCATTTAAACTTTACTACTAGATCTCATGGATGAAAGCATAGAAGCATCCCCCAAACAAAACGGTAGCAAGATACAGGATTTCATGTCGCTAAATCACAATAAAAGAAAAACCATTGTTTTAGATATCGAAAAAACACTTGTAAAATTGAACACTCTTCCTCTTCCGCAATATGACTTTACAATCTCTATCAAAGCACCCCAAACAAGTGAGCGCAGATTTGCTTATTATGTTCAAAAAAGGCCTGGACTAGACCTCTTATTTCAAGAACTGTCAAAACATAACTATGAAATAATAATTTGCACGTCGGTCCACAAGGACCAAGCTGATGCGATCATAGACAAACTTGAACAACTTAGCAAGACCACCGTGGATATCCGTTTGTACCAGAAGGAAAGAACAAAAGACATTTCTAAGCTTGGTATTTATAGATTTCCTAGAAACCTTATCATAGTTGATGAGGCTGCAGATGAGTATAAATCAGAGAAAAAAAATGTATTTGAAGTGAAGTCCTTCAAGCGTGATTTATCAGACAGGGAGCTTTGGAAACTTATAATGTTGTGTAACAACAGTTCAACAACTGAAGATGTAAGAAACTCGATATGTGTACAACTTGCTATTACCAATGTTAAGAATAACAGTGTTCATAATGAATCTGCAAGGCTTTCAAAGGAAAAGAAGACAACTGTGTTAGAAATGGATGGTATTTTATGCAGTATAAGCAGTGATCCTCAAGCTTATTGTGATTTTACTGTATGCAGTTTTAAAATGGGAAGTGCAGTGACTTTTCATGTGTTACAAAGGCCTGGTCTTCTTGAGCTTTTGGATCGGTTGGATCAGAATTATAATATCATAATTTTCACTGATTTCCATAGAGGTTGTGCAGACTTGATCCTAGACAAGCTTGATGTAAACATTCACATAAAACAACGGATTTTCATAGATTCCTGCAGGAGAGTTGCTCAGTATTTCTGTGTAAAAGACCTTTCAAAGGCTTTTCCCGATTTTAATGCAAGGGATTTTATTTTGGTGGACCATAATCCTATTGCCTTTCAATTCCAGCCTGAAAATGGGATTTTAATGAAGAGGTTTCAAGGCGATTTAATGGACAAAGAACTTTACAAGTTACTAGACTTCTGTCATGTGGCAGCCATGTGCAAGGACGTAAGAAAAGCTATTTCTACCTACTTAGGATCACCTCCATCATCGGAAAAAAGTTAAAATTTGAAAGCAAAGAGTAAAAGATACCTTTGTTTCTGGCGACGCTAGGAATAATTTTTTTCAGCTTGGCTACATTTGTTGTATAAATCCTGCTAGTTACTCATTTGTCATATTTTCCAAAACAAATTATTAATTTCTCTTCTAAGCTCCTAATGCACATTGTTCTGCAATCTATTCAATGTATGCACATCTAAATTCTAGAAATTAGATACACCGAATTATATTTAAATTTCTTCTTTGTAACTTAATTTTCATATACGAGTTGATTCTAGCTTGGCTAAATCAGATGAGACACATCTAGGATACTAGGTTCAAACATAGTCACATGCATGATTTTTCGAATCTAGATCAAAAGTATATCGTTTTCGCTGGTTGAGTTAACTGAAGCAAGGGCTTATATAAGGCTAGTCTACACGGCGTCTCTACAATTGAATCTTTATCAAATGTAGATAATTAAATTAAATAATTAGATAATTTAAAGATTTTATCTCTAATAACAAGGGATCTTGATGTAGTACTGAGCTCTGATGATCCTCATATATATAGGTTTAAGTATTTATTTTTAGGAGAAAATTAGTTGAAGAACATATTTAAAATTTGTAACTTATGCTAATATTGATTATTATTTTATTAGTTATAATATTTTTCGAAACTTTCAAATATACCATTTAAATGAAAAAAAAAAAAGATTTGGGCAGGTCAAGTTTAAAATATCTATGAAAAAATAAAAGAATTGAAAATAGACGATGAGATATCTTTAGTGGTAGGGAGAAAAAGAAATAATAATAGAAACTTTAGATAAAAGGAAGAGAGAGGGAGTAGGAGATGTTCACATGATTGATGAGAATGAAATAAGTAGTTTGGGGAGAACAATTTACTAGGATAGTTAATGAGAGCTACTGCAAGATTAAAAATGGTGGGAAAAGTAATATGAGAAAGGAGAAACGTAGGAGTGAGGATATAGTGATATTTCAAATAATGAATAGAGGCAGAAATATGTATATTTAAAGGATAACAAGGTCAAAAAAGGAGAATGGAGATCAAAAGCATAGTAGGCGTGGGAAAACAACATGATAATATTGTACGTTTTGTTAGAATAAGGTTAACAATATATGTAAATGAATTATTGAAATAGGGCGGAATCAAGAGAGATAACATATCGATGTAGGTAAGTTAAAATGATTTATTTTACATATGAAAGTGAATATGGTCTAGATGACAAGCCCACATGGGTATGCAATTTTTAAAATCTTGTTACTTTCCACAGCGAATACACAATGGATTCCATTATCTAACTTTATTTGTATTATGAAAAGTATCCAAAGAGTGCGAACTATCATATATATAATGAATAAAGGATAAAGTGTAAGAGCAATTATTGAGAAAATGTCCATGAAAAAATTAATGGAAATATGATATAAGTTGAATAAGGCCAATAAAACCACCTTTGCATATGGCAAATTATTTTTCTTTAAATATAGAATACTTATATGTAGGTTAGTCTACAACCAAGTTTATATTTATATCTCTAATAAGTAATTCAAAAAAATATTATTTTACATAATTAATACTATTGAAGGTCTAAAACAAACCTTTCCCAATAAAAATCATTATGGGTAGAACATGGAGAAGATAAAGATGAATCTTTTAAGGGTTTATTTTATTATGGTGGTACACACATTATATATTCACATTGAATCCTATAAGGTCTACCTTATGAACAAAAAAATAATCTTGAAAAAGATATCTCAATGTCTAAGTAATTTATAGATTTAGAAGAAGATAGATCACTAGATGCATGATCTATTTCATTTAGAGGGGTGGAGAAGGTGTAACTGAAAATATAAGCCATAAGTGCAAGGATAAACCTTTAAACTAGAAATATTGGAGAGATGAGAGATTTACATTTTTTAATAATAATAAAGATGTGAATTCTAACAATCCATAACCATATTCAAGAAGGGGATTATGGCCTAGAGATGACCATTGAGAAGGTACAGGGGAATTGAAAATGGTAGGCACACATGATTCTCTCTCCTTGTGGGGATGTGATACATTTTTTTTCTTCTTTTGATTCAACTATACTCCTAGCCCCATCAAAATAAAGGGGCCATAGTTCAAATATTTGTTGCGTTTGACCTTGTCCATCAAGGTCTTTGCTAACTTGGGCAATGAACTAGTCTTCGTTAAAAATTAAAAAACTACTAAGGCTAGTAGCATGAAATTTAGAAAAGAGATCTAAATTGATGAACTAATTAAACAAGACCTCCTCTTCTAGACTTCTTTCACACATCACGTTTTCATCCTCTAGCATCGATATTGTGTATATCTCCTCTCGAGTGATTGAGGTATGAGTAGGCTCAAAGTTTAAGGTGGTCTTGTTTGTAACATCAACAACATCAATATATTCTGACAACTCTTTGAATTTCAAACCATGGTTTCTCCACAAGATTAGATGCGACCAATCTAAGGAAAGGTAACCCCCTATTTGGTAGTGAAATCTTTGAATAAGCATAGACCAAAGGTAAGGAGAATATCAACTACTATGACTTATTGGAAGACAAAAAAATTAGGATAGGAAAAAAAAGTAGGTTAAATCTCTAATGAGTCATATGACTTATAATTTTTTATCATCTAGTTTCATGACACTTCTTGCATTCATACATAAAGTTTACCACATTCACTAATTTTTTAGGCATTACTATTGTACTAACCCTTGAATCTATTGTGGAATCATGTAGAAAATTTTCTCCGGTGATTAAAGTAAAAAAACAAGGGCATGGGTTTGGACCTACCTACTTCTTTTGAATTTCCTTATTCTTCATTTTTAATGAAATTAGTAGGTTACTTATGAGATGTGGAAGCAACTACTCATTTTTTTATTGCTTTCTCACTATCCTTGAACCATTCTTCTCATGCAAATCTATCTCTTCCTTCCTCTTCCTTCAAGAGCTTCTTGTAGAAGAGACTTATCTCCAGGAATAGATAAAATATTCCTTAGAGAAATATTAGCTAGTGTCTTCTTCAACTACTCAATCATGTTGAGTGACTTAAGTGAAAGAGCTTTGGATTCCTCACGGTTAGTTACATATTCTTCCCTAGGTTTTTCTTCCCTAGGTTTGGGAGCTACATGATCTCTTGGTATTTAGAATGGTTTTACAAATGTTGGTGTGGCCAATACTTTTAAAAGGGTAACCTTATCCAATATCATCTTCGATTGTTGGGCTTGGGAAATAGACTCTTATGTATACCTCCACTTCGAGTGGGTGTTGTAGTCCAACTACACACTTGTGGTGTCTTTGATGTTGAGGAAACATAAGAGAACACAACATTTTTCAACCATCAATGAGAGGAGCACATTGTGAGGTGCAATCTTTGACTGTTATTATAGAGACATAGCTTGAATTTCAGCAGTTAGTACTGTGTCCTCCATTCCTTGTGAGGTATATGCATAAAATTTATGATGTAGGGTAATATCTTAGTTTCTTTTCTGGCCCATCTTCTATTTCAAGTTACCTTTGGGACAATTCCTTGGAATGTGTGTAGGCATAGGAAGTACCAGGCATTGAGATCTTCGGCCATATTGTTTTCTCTCGCCGCTGATTATTTATTTTGGTTCATAGGAAGGCTTTGTAGTGGAATCAGGACCACGACAAGCTGATTAGATTGTTGCGTATGGGAAGTACTTTCTTTCTTAGTCCCTTGGTAATTGTTTTTCTGATATGCTAGCTTTGTGCCTTGATAGCTTTGGAGGTTATGATATTGGTGTCTTCCCGGCATGACCCATTTCCCTCTAATATTAATAATTTTATTGGAAAATATCCACGATAAATTCTTTATATTATTAGTCTTGGGCATTATATTGGACACAATAGGGACCTCCTTGAGTTGAGCATTTGGGTATATATGCATTGATTGCAGTTGCACAGAGGTACTTGGTGAGGCTTTTCTTGATGTTTGGTAAGAAATTTCTAGAAAAAAAACCGGTAGAGGTGGTCGAGGTGTGATCTGAATTATGGGTTTGAAATACAATACTTAGTTTGTGACCAAAATTTATCAAAATACTATAATAATATATATACAGATTTAGTCCAACTTTGAACACTCATAACGTTTTTCCCAGAGATCAAAATCTTGAAACACTTACACCATTGGAAAGATCTCCAAGAGAATTATTATACAAATTTAGTCCAACTTTGAACACCCATAACGGTTTTCCGAGAGCTCAAAATCTTGAAACACTTACACTATTGGAAAGATCTCCAAGAGATCTAGTTTCAGTATTTTAACACGATGCCTATGACAATCTAATTAAGGGACTATCCAAAGTTTCAAACCTAAAAAATACTCCAAAGACATCCAAAAATGAAATTTACTAAAATATAGAAAATACCAAAAAAAAAAAAAATTTTTTTTTTTTTTTTTAATATTTTCCATTATCTCTTGTGTAATTCCTCAAATTTTATTTTTTATCAAGGTCAGAGATTTCCAACATCAACCGGGTTAGTCTCCGCCTTCACGAACAATCCATACGCATCCGACTAAGTGGTTCCTCCTAATGCTTGAATGTCCAACGTTATATTTTCGTTGAATGCTCTTACTTAAAAGACAAAGGCAATGGCTGGATGAGGGCAAGCATCAATGGGCATCCTGTGCTAGGTAATTTGGAACTAGTTATTGAAATTTTATATAACCTCTTGAGGGCCTCTTTTGACGGTAACAAGTTGTTGAAGAAAAGATGAGAGATGTCCCTTTTCAAAGGATAAGTCAAAAAAGGGTTCCCAAGATGGTCCCATGTACCTATAGAGTTTGATAGCAAAAACCTATACCAATTATGGGCTTTTCCTTTTGAAGAAGCTACAAGCAATATAAATCAAATAAATTCAAAAATAATAAACCCAAATTAAGTAAATGTGATTTATTTAAAAATCATGATAAACATTAAAAAGAATAATTGTTGGATAATGTGCCTAAGACTTTTATTCTTTAGTGAGGCTTGGTCTTAGGAATTTTATTCTTTTAGTAAGGCTTGGTCTTTTCCTTCAATTTCAAGATTATATGAGGCTGATGCAATCATGTAGAGGCCTTGGAGCTTGTGGTATATCTCAAGCTTTCACCATGTCATATGCTATGAACTCAACATCTTTAAGATTTATCTAATTTCTAACTAGGGTATCTTTATTATCAACTACTTGTTCACTATCAAAATATATTACAGTATTTTTGGTTTTTTATTATTTTAGTTTCTACTATTTTGGTATTTTCCAATAGATTGCATTTGGCTATATAAATTTTTTCAATGTAGTATATTGTGTTATTTTCCCTTTCTCAAATAGAAACTAGCATGAAACTATTCAATGTGTTAGTTTCCATTTTCTCAAATCTATCTTATACTTGTAATAACACTATTGCGTGTATGAGGCTTATATTTGTTAAGAGGGGTGTGCATGATTAAAAAAACAAGTTAAAAAATTTAAGGAGTATTATGAATTATGAAATATTGTATATTTTTTAAATTATTTTCAGATATAATTGAGCTTCATTTTGAGGCCATGAGAAATTTGTGGTAGACTATAAATATTTATGTGAGCTAACCATTCAATGTTATTTAAAGCGATAAATATTTGTGTATGTTAACCATTCAATCTTACTTAAGTGTTGGTCCCAATTTATAGACTTTTGATCATTCTACTAAAAAATGAACTATTTATATCTATGATATTAAATTTGTAGAAATTTAGAAAATAAAATTTGTTATAAGAATTTGAATGTAGAAGCTTGGATACTAGTTTTCTCTCATAATGTGAGTCAATTTACACTATGGTTCCTTTCTTAACTAGAAACTAATAGTATAATCTTGTTTTAATGTATGTTTTTGTTTATAAAGTCTTATTAAAGATTAGGATGAATAATATTTTCAAATATTTATTATTTTATCTAAATTACAATAATATCTTCTATATTTTAATTATATTTAATTTAAATAATATTATACAAGTCTAATTTGAAAATATCACCCCATATATATGATTTTTTAAAAATTAATTTAAAATATTTACTTACAGTTTTGCAGATTCATTGATCTACATCTTTGTATATTTTAGACTTTTTAAATAGGGGAGGTTGATTAAACTTTCTCTATTTTTCAAATTAATTGATCCATAGATATTTCAATAGGTAAATTTTATGGAGATCTATGTTTCTCTTGCATGATACATGATTGCACATAAATGTGTCATGTGTAGCTAGATATAGTTATTCGTTACCACCTTCATAAACTTGATTTAAACACACGACACAATTCAACCACATAATGGGGACCACCTACAATAAATAGGTTTATTAGCTACTAATTTAAACATGAAGAACATTTAACATTGGTGCTTTCTCAAAAATATATAAACTTATTCTTGCTCAAAGATTTAGTGAAAATATATTATATCTTGATGGGTGGAATTTCATATATCATATCCCTAGTAGTAGTCATGTGATGAGTAGATCCTCAATCAATGATCAATTTATGAGAAATCTCTACAATCAATGATGTAGTTTCTTTGTCTACACAAATTTGTAATTTCTTCCTTTAATATTTATGAATGATCTCTACAATCAACACTACAATTTTCTTTTAAGATTTAACATTAATCTTTAGAATCAACTTATTTTAATATCAATTGAATTAAAAAGTTTGAATAGATTCTCTATTTATCAAATAGACAAATAATATTTATTTCATATAAATACTACAATATTTTAGAATTTATAAATATATTTATAATTATTTTTATTTAAACATTAAAAATATATATATATTTATATGGTATTATGTTTGTCAATGAAGAATCAAACTTCTTCCTCAAACTAATTATATCTCGTACCAATGACTTTCTAGACTTTAATAATTACCCAACATCAAGTCTAAAGAGTGCACACAGGAGAAGTAAAAACAGATGATATAATCATAATAGGCGAGAAACACTGGCACTAAAATTAGTAACCTAAAAAAATGACCATCTTCTATTCTCAATCATGTTATCCCTCTCCTCAATAGCATGTGATTGTTTATCCGCATTATTATTTGCCCCTCTATTCAACCAAATAGAACGCTTTACATCTTTATAACTTACAGCCACATTACAGAAATCAGCATGCTTATACAGTTCTGTATCATTAAAATTGCCCTGTTCCAACTTTTTCAAACTGATACCATTCTCGGGCTGTGTTTTCTAGAAACTAGGATTGACATGCACAATCATAGCATTACAAAAATTCAAACCAATCTTCTTAAGATCCTTCAGACACCCATCACCAACTTTTGTGCAATGATCTCTATAAAACCGTCTGCTTATGTCAAAATTAACATCAATTTTCCCCAGGATAACATCTGCAGTCTCCTGGCATCTTTCAGTGAAAACAATGATTTCAAAGTTTTTTCGCAGTTCAGTGAAAAGGTGATGAATTCCGGGCCTAACTGAAACATACACAGTCACTGTTTCTCCATCTTCGGTAATAGAAGTAATGAAATCATAAGGCTGGTGGGCAGTTTGGCTGGTTGAAACTAAAACTTCAAACAGTTCGAAAACGATTGTTTTCTTGTTTCTTGATAAATTTACCCCAGAAAGCATGCGCTCATGTTCCAGTTGTCTTTTATAAGAAAATCATATTGTGGGATGGGTGAAAAACTTGCGTGCACAAGTTTGTTATCAAGATCTAAGACTATTGTTTTTTTCTTCTTCTCATTGGGAGGTAGAGAAAGTGTGTGAGAAGATCAAGTGTTTGGAAGTGCAGAATTCATGTCACAGTTTAACATTTTTGACAGTGATTCGACCATTCTATTATCCAGGGTATCATTTTCTGCTGCATCAAAGTTGATCGGTTTGAGTATGCGAGAGTTATCAGGCATGTCTTGTAATTTCAAGAATTCAAAATCATACATAGGAGCATTGTTGGAAAAGTAAATTAATTATCTACTTACCACCTACCACTGCACAGTAAAGCTGGAAACTTCCAGCACCATCATTCTAGATGGTTCTCTTATTCCAGACATTTCTAAAGCCCTCTATAAATAGAGGCTTTATGTAAGCATTTGGTATCAGATCTTTATCTGATCATAACCATTAGTAGAGGATCCTCCATCTCTATTTCTCTCCTGTATTTCTCCTCTCTGCCTTATCCATTCTCTTTGCTCTGTTTTGTTTTTCAACATTGTGTCTGTCTCTATTTTTTATTATGGTATCAGAGCCCATGGTGAATAGCCTGGATAACAGAATCTCTGTTTAAAAGGTGTTTACGCAGCTACTAGTTACAAAGGCCTATTGTAAAAGTGACGCTTAGGAGATGAGCTACGATTGAGGATTCATATCAACGGTTTCAGAACCAAAGAGATCATAGCTACCAATCAAAAGATTGCTGAGGAGAAAAGTTTCGTATAGCTGCACTACAGTTTGCAGATATTTCTGCCACTGTCAAGGAGATTTAGACGCCAATCATAGTTCAGATTGTCCTAGTCAAAGCTACACAGAGGTATGATCTGGTTTTTAATAAAAATACCAAATTCGTTGCTAGTGCACAGTAAAAACTATGCTGGCCGATAAGACAGATCATGGAATTTTGAAGGTGAGAGAACTAAAGGAAAATAAATTTCAGTATTTCTGAAGTTGTAGACAGGAGAAAGCAGTTGTTTAAAGTCAGATTGTGGTTTCTAAATTTGTCACAAATCTGTTATGCAGTGTTTTTGACAATACAAAAAGGAAAAGAAGTCTATGTCTGGTTTTTTGGTTGTGTTTCTCCCCTGTTTTTTCTCTTCCTCTGCTCAGTTTACCTGAGTAGATTGTTTAGGTTGGAGGTGAGAAAATTTGTTTAAATGTGAATGGAATGTTGTTGCGATACCCCTCAAGCTATCACTGTTTTCATTTTGTGAAGTGATAGATAGTATTTGGGAGGCTCTTGGAAAAAGATCATTTTCAAACAGTGTGAAATCACGAAATTGAAGAATGTTTTGTACCTGATTTGATGTTAGGGGTGCATTGTCGGTTGTACCCGACACCCGAGAAGTTTTTGGTTACTTATTGATGAACCATGTATCCAAAAAGAATTCCTATACAACTAGCGAGTACAATGGCTGGGCACCCATGTATCTCGGTAGATGGATTTATTTTCATATGGACTCCATAATCACGTTTCATGCAGGTGCAAATTGAGAAAATTCTAGAGTGATGATGGTTTCCCCGCAATGATGATTTGTTGTCATTAGAACCAGTGAGTGCTTGGTTTGTGGTAATCCTGAAACAATTTATTGTGAGGTTCGTGGTCATCCTTAAACCACTTTCTAATTTCTAATTTCTTATGTGAGGTTTGTGGTGAGCTAAAACCACTTGAGTTCAAAGTTTGTGGTGACTGAAAAAGTACTTCAAACTTCCACCTTGGTTAGGGGTAATCCGTGAAAACCCAATAGTGAGGGATTGGGGAAGCAATGTAAAGAATTTGATAAGTGATTGTAAATGGGTACCTAACAAGGCTACAAGCCAGGACCCATCACTTATGGATTATGGGGGGATATCTAAAACAATTCGATAATTAATTTATGGGGGGATGTTGGAAAAGTAAATTAATTATCTACTTACCACCTACCATTACATAGTAAAGATGGAAACATCCAGCACCATCATTCTAGATGGTTCTCTTATTCCAAACATTTCTAAAGCCCTCTATAAATAGAGGCTTTATGTAAGCATTTGGTATCAGATCTTTATCTGATCATAACCATTAATAGAGGATCCTCCATCTCTATTTATCTCCTGTGTTTCTCCTCACTGCCTTATCCATTCTCTTTGCTCTGTTTTATTTTTCAACATTGTGTCTGTCTCTATTTTTTATTAAGCATCATATTTAAAAACTCCTGACATATTGCTGAACTGTATATAATCCATAGATGAATTTTGTTTGAAAGGAATGTACGAGTAGTGATTATGGTCTATCCATTACCTTCAATTTGTTATATATACGTGTTCACAAGGTGTCCGATTACAGTGAAAAGATGCCATTACAAGATGCAGTTTATTTGGGTGACTCTCTCTTATGAGGTACGATGAATTTGTTCGTGGCTTTTGATTTTCTTGTTGACTGCCATTTGTATATCATTTTAAAAAACTCAAAGTCTTGATTATGATTATTATTTAATTTAAACAACGACAAAATAGATTTTTTTTATATAAATTTGTTTAAATAAAATATAGATATATAAATTTCAATATTTTAAAATATTCATGTCATAGAGTTCTACACTCTTTTAATCAACAAATCTTTCTACAATTACAATCACATTGTTTTATGTAAAATCATGGGCTCTTTAAAGGGGGCTGAAATAAACAAATTTTTAGAGCTAACAACAATTTGTAGTTCCAACAATCAACTCAATCAATATACAATAATCTAGAGAGTTCCGTCCTTAGCCCAATATTTTAAAGAATTCATAATAGAAAATGAAATGAAGTTGATTTGTAATAAAGAAGAGGATCTCTCTCTAGACTATAAATGAATTCTCTTTTCACATATTTTAACTAGATTTATTGAGGATTTTCAATATAACTACAATAATTTGATTATTTATGTTGATATAAATTAACCTAATTAACCTATGTAATATTATTTGTACAATACAACCTTACAAAATATTAAAATAATGGAAAAATATTATAATCTAGGAATCATCTTTCAAATTAAAAAATAAACATAGTAAAAAAAAATTACTATTGAAAAAAATTGAATGTGCTCTAATACAATAATGAATTTCTCTTACTTTGCCATATAGACTACTACCTTTTCTAGGCAAAGAAAATATGAAACACTCAACTAAGATTCTCTCACCTTTTGAATACTTTCCAGAAGGGCCACACTACTTCTGTATCATATCTTTTTTCCAAGAATTGTTTTTTATTAAACTATTTCTCTAACAAAATGGTATTGCACTCCAATATTCTATGACTAAGCTGGTATATATGGTTCTTTTGAAGTATTTGACATGTTGTCTATCATTATAAATTTTTATCATCTTTTCTATCAAACCAATTGTCAAAAAATTATTTTGTAGCCACACTAATTTTTAAGACACATACATCATTTTTAAGAATTTGTTTTCTTGTCACACTAATTGACCCACAATGGTTAATAAGTGATATTGAGATCTTGAATGGATGTGTAGATATGTGGGTTAATGATAAGACAAATGTGTAAAAATAGGTTCAAATGGAACAATAAAAGATCAAATGTCTAAACATTGTTACATAATTAAAAAAATATCGCTTATCATTATACAATCATATTAAGATATTCTATGAAAATTTATGTAAGATGAAATTTAACCATTACAATACACAAATAATTATACTAAAACAATTTTGTAATTTCTGTATATATTTACATCTGTGTGATGTTGTCTGGTATTTTGTAATACGGTCCTTCCAAACTATAAAACAATTTTGTAATTTCTATAGATATTTACATCTGTGTGATGTTGCGTGGTATTTTGTAATACAGTCCTTCCAAACTACATCTCGTCAAATTGACTGCAAATCTAGGAACTTTTTTACATTGTTAATCTTCATACCGTCGCGTCCCATAGGAATTGTGTGCAAGAAAGATTTCTATATGACCTCAAGTGAAAACAGCTATCAAACATAGAATACCAATCTGTTATCAAATCTGTGTGGTCTCCTCTCTCTTGCATTTAAACTTTACAACTAGATCTCATGGATGAAATCAAAGAAGCAGCACCAAAACAAAACGGTAGCAAGATACAAGATTTCATGTCACTAAATCACAATAAAAGAAAAAGCATTGTTTTAGATATCGAAAAAACACTCGTAAAATTGAGCACACTTCCCCTTCCGCAATATGACTTTACAATCTCTATCAAAGCACCCCAAACAAATGAGCACAGATTTTCTTATTATGTTCAAAAAAGGCCTGGACTAGACATCCTATTCCAAGAACTCTCAAAACATAACTACGAAATAATAATTTTCACGTCGGTCCGCAAGGACCAAGCTGATGCGATCATAGACAAACTTGATTAACATAGCAAGACCACCGTGGATATCCGTTTGTACCAAAAGGATAGAACAAAAGACATTTCTAAGCTTGGTATTTATAGATTTCCTAGAAACCTTATCATAGTTGATGAGGCTGCAGATGAGTATAAATCAGATAGAAAAAATGTATTTGAAGTGAAGTCCTTCAAGGATGATTTATCAGACAGGGAGCTTTGGAAACTTATAATGTTGTGTAACAACAGTTCAACAACTGAAGATGTAAGAAACTCGATATGTGTACAACATGCTATTACCAATGTTAAGAATAACAGTGTTTATAATGAATCTGCAAGCCTTTCAAAGGAAAAGAAGACAATTGTGTTAGAAATCGATGGCATTTTATGCAGTATAAGCAGTGATCCTCAAGCTTATTGTGATTTTACTGTGTGCAGTTTTGAAATGGGAAGTGCAGTGCCTTTTCATGTGTTACAAAGGCCTGGTCTTCATGAGCTTTTGGATCGGTTGGATCAGAATTATAATATCATAATTTTCACTGATTTCCATAGAGGTTGTGCAGACTTGATCCTAGACAAGCATGATGTAAACTTTCACATAAAACAACAGATTTTCATAGATTCCTGCAGGAGAGTTGCTCAATATTTCTGTGTAAAAGACCTTTCAATGGCTTTTCCCGATTTTAATCCAAGGGATTTTATTTTAGTGGGCCATAATCCTAATGCCTTTCAATTCCAGCCTGAAAATGGGATTTTAATGAAGAGGTTTCAAGGCGATTTAAAGGACAGAGAACTTTACAAGTTACTAGACTTGTGTCATGTGGCAACCATGTGCAAGGACGTAAGACAAGCTATTTCTACCTACTTAGGATCACCACCATCCTCGGAAAAAAGGGAAAATTTGAAAGCAAAGAGTAAAAGATACCTTTGTTTCTGGCGGCGCTAGGGATAATTCTTTTCAGCTTGGCTACATTTGTTGTATAAATCCTGCTAGTTACTCATTTGTCATTATTTACAAAACAAATTATTAATTTCTCTTCTAAGCTCCTAATGTACATTGCTCTACAATCTTTTCAATCTACGCATATCTAAATTCTAGAAATTAGACACATGGAATTATACTTAAATTTCTCTTTGTAACCTATTTTTCATATACGAGTTGATTCTAACTAGTCTAAATTAGATGAGACACATCTAGGATACTAGGTTCAAACATAGTCACATGTGTGATTTTTCGACTCTAGATCAAAAGTATATGATTTTTGATGGTTGAGTTAACTGAAGCAAGGTCTTATATAAGGCTAGTCTACACGGAGTCTCTAGAATTGAATCTTTGTCGAAGTAGATAGTTAAATTAAATAATTAGATAATTTATAGATATTATCAATTTATATATTGGAAGTATCTCTAATAACAAGGGATCTTGATATAGTACCGAGCTCTCATGATGCTCATATATAGGTCTAAGTTTTTATTTTTTTAGGAGAAAATTAATTGAAAAACACATTTAAAAATTTATAGCTTATGCTAAAATTGATTATTATTTTATTAGTTATAATTATTTTCAAAACTTTCAAATAGACCATTTAAATGAAAAAAAAGATCTGGGAAGGTCAAGTTTAAAATATCCAAGCAGAAATAAAAGAATTTAAAATAGAGGATGTGATATCTTTAGTGGTAGGGATAAAAAGAAATATAATAGGAAATTTAGATAAAGGAAGAGAGGAGTAGGAGATGTTCATAGGATTGATGAGAATGAAATAAGTAGTCTTAGGAGAACACTTTGATAGGATAGTTAATGAGAGCTACCCAAAATATTAAAAATGGTGGGAAAGTAATATGAGAAAGAAGAAAAATAGGAGTGAGGATATAGTGATATTTCAAATAAAAACTAGAGGGAGAAAGATGTATATTTGAAGGATAACAAGGTCAAAAAAGGAGAATGGAGATCAAAAGCATAGTAGGTGTGGGAAAAAAATATGATAATAGTGTAGGTTTTGTTAGAATAAGGTTAACAATATGTGTCAATGAATTAAGCTGAAATAGGGAGGGATCAAGAGATATAACATATCAATGTAGGTAAGCTAAAATTATTTATTTTACATATGAAGGTGAATATGGTCTAGATGACAAACTCACATGGGTATGCAATTTTTAAAATCTTATTACTTTTCACAACGAATAAACAATCGATTCTATTATGTAAGTTTATCCATATTATGAAAAATATCCAAGGAGTGGGAACTATCATATATATAATGAATAAAGGAGAAAGTGTAAGAACAATTATTGATAGAATATCCATGTCAAAATTAATGGAAATATGATGTAAGATGAATAAGGTCAATAAAACCACCTTCACATATGCCAAATTATTTTTCTTTATATCTAGACTATTGATATGTAGGTGGGTCCAATAGTCTATAACCAAGTTCATATTTATATCTCTAATATGTAATGCAAAAAAATATTATTCTACATAATAAATACTATTCAAGGTCTAAAACAAACCTTTCCCAATAAAAATCCTTATGGGTAGAAGATGAAGAAGATAAAGATGAATCTTTTAAGGGTTTATTTTATTATGGTGGTACACACATTATATACTCACATTGAATCCTATAAGGTCTACCTTATGTTACCCTATGAAGGAAAAAGTAATGTTGAAAATGATAACTCAATGTCTAAGTAACTTGTAGATTTAGAGGAAGATAGATCACTAGATACATGATCTATTTCATTTAGAGGGGTGGAAAATGTGTGACCTATGAAAATATAAGCCATGAGTGTTTGGATAAACCTTTAAACTATAAATATTGGAGAGAGGAGAGATTTATATTGTTGTAATAATAATAAAGACACGAATTCTAACACCATAACCATATTTAAGAAGTGGATTAGGGCCTAGAGATGACCATTGATAAGGTGCATGGGAATTGAAAATGGTAAGCACACATGATTCTCTCGAAAGGATTTATTTTAAGGGTTTATTTTATTATTGTGGCACACACATTATATATTCATATTGAATCCTATAAGGTCTACCTTATGTTACCCTATGAAGGAAAAATTAATCTTGAAAAATATCTCAATGTCTAGGTAATTCATAGATTTAGAAGAAGATAAATCACTAGATGCAAGATCTATTTCATTGGGAGAGGTGGAAAAGGTGTGACTATGATAATATAAGCCATACGTGTGAGGATAAACCTTTAAACTAGAAATATTGGAGAGAGGAGAGATTTATATTTCTGTAATAATAATAAAGACGTGAATTCTAACAATCCATAACCAAATTCAAGAAGGGGATTATGGCTTAGAGATGACCATTGAGAAGGTACATGGGAATTAAAATGGTAGGCACATGTGATACATTTTTTTTCTTTTGATCCAAATTTACTCCTAGCCCCATCAAAATATAGGGACCATAGTTCAAATATTTGTTGCATTTGACCTTGTCCATCAAGGTCTTTGCTAACTTTTGCAATGAACTAGTCTTCGTAAATAATTACATAACTACTAAGGCTAGTAGCATGAAATTTAGCAAAGAGATCTAAATTGATGAGCTGATTAAACAAGACTTCCTCTTCTAGACTTCTTTCAACATCACATTTTCATCCTCTAGCAGTTATATTGTGTATATATCCTCTCGAATGATTTAGGTATGAGTAGGTTCAAAGTTTAAGGTGGTCTTGTTTGCAACATCAACAACATCAATGGATTTTGACAACACTTTTAATTTAAAACCATGGTTTGTCAACAAGATTAGATGTGACCAATCTAAGGAAAGGTAACCCCCTATTTGGTAGTGAAATCTATGAATAAGGATAGACCAACGATAGGGGGAATATCGACTACTATGACTTATTAGGAGACCAAAAAATTAGGACAGGCCAAAAAAAAAAAGAGTAAGGTAAATATCGAACGAGTCATATGGCTTGTACTTTTTTACCATCTAGTTGCATTGACACTTTTTGGGTTCGTACATTAAGTTTAGGACATTCACTAATTCTTTTGTACCATTACTATGGTACTAACTGTTGAATCTATTGTGGAATCATGTAGCAAATTTTCTCCAATGATTAAAGTCAAAAAGAAGGGCATGGGTTTGGACATACCTACCTCTTTTGAATTTCCTTCTTCTTGATTGTTAATGAAAGTAGTGGGTTAGTTATGAGATGTGGAAGCAACTACTCCTTTTTCTATTAATTTCTCACTCTCCTTGGACAGTAATTCTGATGTAGATCTATCTCTTCCTTCAAGAGCTTCTTCGAGAAGAGACTTCTATCCAGGAATAGATGAAATATCCCTTAGAGAAATATTAGCCATTGCCTATAACTGGTAGGGATATGGGCTTTGGAACCGCTGCTTCCACTACTTTTGCTTAAACAAGGGAAACAATTGAAACATTCACTATCACGTCGTGTATAAAAAAAGAAAAACTGGTTATACGCTAGCAGGTGCTGGTGGTAGATAAATTGAAATTGGATATGAAAATAGGCCCTCAAGTTAATAGGCTCGATCAATGAAATCTATCCTTGTGGGGTATCAATCTAGTCAGAATGCTAGGTCTACTGAATCAATGGGTGAAGCTGCTAATTCCTCTGCCACCTTTGTTACTAATTCAACTGGCTCTGCTTCAATGGGCACTAGTCCAACCAGCTTTCAATCATCTGGATCAATTGGAATTATCTCTTTTAGCCATGCCGCTACAATTATAGTTATAGTTCCTTTGTCGGTGTTGATGCTACTAAGATTTGTATTAATGGATCTACTCTCTTCATTCCCATCCTGAGCTTTAGCCCCTAAGGTGTGCTACTAACATTACTATAGTTGGACTTCCAATCACTTATTGATTTTGCAATTGACCCCAACCTGTTGATTTCACCCATGATTATTCATTGTTGTTTCGATCTGATCCTTGTTTGCTAGATGATCCGTCTATCCTACCTTCCCCAGCTTGCCCTAGCGCCCTCCTTTTCCCGTGCCCACTACCCTTATCTTGTTGTCCTGCCCTACCCTATGCGTGCTTTTCCTGAAGCATCCCTTCTAGTTCACGATTGATACAAAGATTCATTTTCCCTTATTTTCCTATAATTGATCAAGACCCGTTGAAAGGAAACAAAGGTAGTAGCGCCAGGAATAGGGGTATATATGGCAGTAACAGAAGCGTAGGTGGCCCCTCACAATATAATTCAAGGGACAGCTAATCGAGTTAAGTCAGTATCCATCCCAGCATATTTCTTAACATCTATTCCTGTTAGAGAGCTAACCTGTGCCCCGGTGGCCCTTAAAATTCTATGGGCAGGTTATCTCATGGATCACAGAACTGCTGGTTATAGTGAAAGAAATAGATAATACGTGAGCTATCTCACAAGCCTATGTGCTAGAGGTAGATAAATAGGTTCATGAGCATCTCCATCAGGGTCATGATTAGCAACACACAAATGCAATTTATGAGGCATGCACACACATGTACATAGATACAATGCTGGTACGGATAGGGAAAAGGCCAATAAATTAGATATTTGTAGGTGCAGACAACCATTGTTTTATGGCCTCAACTCTTTCTGTGAGAGATAATAATTGAATTCTGAAAAGAGAATGAAAACTTAATAATACAAAAATTCTCAACTATACATCCCCACCCTACCGGGATAAGATAAAATAGTCCCTTCTTGTTAATTATGGGTAGTTTGGACAGCTGTTCCTCCTTACCCATAAATAACAACATTAGTTATGGGTAGTTTTGGACAGCTGGTCATCCTGACCTAGAATTAGGAAATGGTTGTTTTTGTCAAACAAGTATTGTTAGGATAAAAATAATTGTTATTTAATAGTGGCTCCTTTTAGGTGACAACTCATAGCCAAAATTAGTTAGTTGGTTGTTGAGTTGTTTTAATCTCAGCCATTGGTTTGAATTAATCTGGGCCTTTGGTTTTCCAATAGAGTAGTATAAAAAGGGGTCATTGGGTCATTTGGAAGAGTGAAGCGTAGCAACAAGTTTTGAGAAGAATTTGCAGTGATAGAAAATAGTCTTGCAGTGTTAGAAAGAGGTGCAATGATAGCGTTGGTATAGCAGTGGAGGATATCAGTAGAAGATATTAGGAGTTTTTCAGATTTCTGCTAGTAAGAGGCAAGGAATTCTTTTGTAACTCCTATATTGCTAAAGATTAATATATTTTCCATCTGTAGAACTGGTTTTCCCTTAGGGGTTTTTCTAGGGATGATTGTCTAAAAATATTGTGTCCTTGTGTTGCTTGTTTCTTTCCGTATTTTAGTGAAGTTACAGTTGTGTTATTTTTTGATATTCAGCAGTAAATTTATTTTCAGTAGTTAAATAATCCTTATGAGATAGGAGATTCATAATTAGTGACTGCAATAGGAATTTTCACTTGGTATCAGAGTAGTGTTGAGGATAGAAAAGGTTTACCCTAAGCAAAGGAAATAAATTTGAGTTTGACCTCTTTCGAGTTATTGTTTCTTTTATTTCTTTGAGATGGCCTTAGCAGGTTTGAGAGATCAGGACAGATTGGATGGTACCTCAAATTTTGGTGTCTGGAAAGCCAGAATTTCTTTATTGCTGGAAGAGAATGGTATCAAGGAATATGTTACCAGTACTGTAGGTGTACCTACAGATCCAGTACTACTTGAAGCATAGAAGAAGGATGATGCCAAGGCAAGGAAGATAATCCTTGATGGTGTCAAGGACCATATTGGTCCACATATTGCAGAGTTAGATACAAGGAAGAAGATGTGGGATGCCATTCTAAATTTGTACCAGAATGCTACCACTAACCAGAAGCTGATTCTCAGAGAAAATTTGAGGAATACCCAAATGAACAAGGGAGAAGATGTTACAAGTTACGTCACCAGGTTTAGACTTGTCAAGGAAGAGTTAACAACTATTGGAGATAAGCCAAATGAAGATGAGCTAGTAAGGATAGCCCTAAATGGGTTTACTAAGCAGTGGGATGTCTTTGTTCAAGTTATTAATGGATAAGACAGCTTACCTAGCTGGGATCGACTATGGAGTGATTTCACTCAAGAGGAGCTTAGACTAAGTCTTGTCAATGGAGCCAACAACAAGAGTCAGAAAAGCGAGGTGGAATAAGAAAATGTTTCCCTAGCGGGACAGGGGAAAGTAAAGAAGGGATCTAGCAAAGGAGAAAATTCACAAAGTGAAAAGAAGAAGAAGGACCTATCTAAGGTCAAGTGCTTTGGTTGTCACGAGTTTGACCACTATGTCAGCGATTTCCCACAAAGAAAGAAAGATAGGAAGGGCAAGAATCAGGTGGCGGCTTCAGCAAGTGCAGAGGAGCTCTCTAGTAGATTGGAGGATGAGTTTGCACTCATAGCTTGTATGATTAGCTCAACCTCATAGAGTGTTTGGTATATAGACATTGGAGCGTCATTTCATATGATAGGAGTTAGAGAATACTTCTCTAGCTACAAGGAGGAGAACACTAGTATTCATATTTCTATGGGAAACTTGTCCAAGCTCAACTTAGTTGGGAAAGGGACTGTTTAGTTCCAAAGGGAGAATGGAAAGGTAATTCCTCTTCATGACGTGTTGCATGTGCCAGGCTTAGGTATGAATTTGGTTTTTGTATCTTTCCTTCAAGATAAAGGGTATAATGTTCTCTTTAGAGGGATGCATGTTTTGATTAAGCATACAAATTAGAAATCACCCATATCTATTTGAGTTAGTAGTGGTTGCCTTTATAGGTTACAGTTTGGTACTCCTAAGGCACTCATGAGCAGAAGGAACCCTAGAGATCTTAGAGAGCTATGACATAGGAGGATGGGCCATATTCATCACGGAGCACTTAGATTGCTTTGTGAGATGGTGACAGGTGTTCCAGAGGTGAGAACAGAGCATGATGATGTATGTAAGGGATGTGTGTTGGGAAATTTGTGAAAGCATCTTTTCCAAGGAGTGACACCAGATCTACGGGTGTTCTTGATCTAGTAAATTCAAATGTGTGTGGACTAATGTCGACAAAGTCTCTCAGAGGATATAAGTATTATGTTACCTTTATTGATGATTTCTCCAGCAAGACCAGGATATACTTCTTGAAGACCAAGGATGAGGTTTTCAGTCGCTTTCAACAGTTCAAGGCTCTTGTGGAGAACTTGACAGGAAGGAAGATAAAGGTTCTTCGGTCAGATAATGGAGGTGAGTACAAAGGAAATGACTTCCAGGATTTCTGTACTAGAGAAGGAATCAAGAGAGAGTGGATTGTTCCTTACAATCTATAGCATAATGAAGTTGCTGAGAGGAAGAACCATTCTATATCGGAGGCAGCAAGGGCTATGCTACATGACCAGGACATGCCCCGCTACTTATGGGAAAAAGCATGTAGTACAACAGTCTACATTTAGAATAGGGTTCCATACAAAGTACTAGGGAAAATGACACCAGAGGAGGCTTTCACAGGAAATAAGCTTGATGTTGGTCACTTCAGGATATTTGGGAGTTTGGCATAGTGTCTTATTCTTGGAGACACACGTACCAAGTTAGATCAGACTGTAGAGAAGGGGTACATTGTTGGGTATAGTGAAACTTCAAAGGCATATAGGATTTTCATTCTAGGGACCAGAATAATTATTGTCAGACATGATGTCAAGTTCATGGAGGACAAGGCGTTTATAAGGTCCAGAGATTTGCCAGTAGATGATCAGACTGAACATCCAATGGAAAATCCAAGTCCAAGTCAAGGACAACAAAGCTCAAGTACAGTTACTAGTACAAGCATAGACTCAGGTGATGAAGATTCACAGAGTATGGAGAAATTGGTGCATCAGGATATGCATCTAGATGATACAAAGGTTGATAATTCATCCTATATAGTTTGCAGTAGGAACCATGAGGTTCAAGACACACAAATGGATACTCATAAGTCTATGGGAGCTCGTAGGAAGAGTAAAAGATAGAGGAGACAACCAACCAGGTTCAATGACTATGTGGAATTAGTCAGCCAGTTGGTAGATAGTGAACCTTCCAACTATCAGGAAGCTGCAAAGCATCAGGTATGGTGAGGTGCTATGGTTGAGGAATATAACTCAATAATGCAGAATGATGTATGCGAGGTAGTGTTGGAGATTTGATTCTGAACAGTTGATTGATTGTATGTTTGTCATTGATGACAACATATAACACACAACAACACTTCTATATGTAATTATCCATATGATGACATGAATACTTGCATGGATAGATACATGTTTTTGACATGTTTATTATGCTATGTTCATACACACAGACCCAGATATGATGTTTTAGTAAAGATATGTAATTCTGTTATTGACGGTCACAGTTCTGGAGGAATAATGGTTTAAGGCTGACGTATGTAACGTGTTTATTGAGTTGCACCTATCTTTAGGATATGCATGTGTATATTCATAATGAGTTATGAGTTGTTGATATTAATCTAAAGGAACCAAAAGTATTTCAAGAAGATTGCAAAGTTATGGTTAATTTGGTGAAGCCGACTTAGTGAAGCGACGAGTCTATTCAGTTTATACTTGTGCGGTTGTAATTATGCTTGCGCACTTAGTAGAGCCAACAAGGATGTTAAGAAGAGTTTTCTTACAGGTCCCATGATCTCATACTTGGAGCATATACTTATAGAAGGTCATTTGTGATAAGAAGAGTTGCGAAAGATAGAGATAAGAAAAGCAGAGTAGAGTGTTAAAGCAGCAGAGCTATATTTATCATATGTTAATAATATAGATATTGAAGTAGAAGCTTTCAGAATACAGATAAGATTTTTGTAGTGCTTTACAAGAGGTTAAAGCATCGATGCACAAAAGGCACTGATCAGACAAGCAGTGTCACAAACAACAATTCACCTTGTTGATACAGTGTGTATCAAATAACCAGAAGCTTGTAGCCTTCACCACTTGGACAGTGAGTCCACCACCCCTAATATGGTTATTGTAAAAGAATCCTAACAGGGTCAGACCCTTAACTAGGTCACTATACTACTACATTGTAATGAACAACTCCTAACATGGTTGTATGATCTTTTAACAGGGATTACTACAAATAGTATAGTTCTTTGTGGGTACTAATTCCCACTAGGGTTTTTACCATTTGGTTTCCCCGTAACCAAATTAATTTTTTGTGTAATGTATTATCTAAATGTGCATTTACTTTGTATCAATCTGGATTAATAAGTATAAGAAAAAGATAAAGTTGCTGATGAATGATTCACCCCCCCCTCTCAGTTATCCCTGAAGTATTCTAACAATTGGTATCAGAGCCAAGTGCCTTGGAGAGAAAGCCTAACAACTTAAGGTAGATCAGATGGCATACTTCAGAAAAGAGAGTCCT
>MU223875.1:1478292-1519143 GCA_018584345.1 Thuja plicata | reverse complement strand
GCCAGTATGCACTCCTATGATCACAGGAAGTAAACTTTCAAAAGATGATGACTCCACAGCAGTTGATAAAACATTGTATAAATCTATTATTGGAAAGCTTATTTATCTAACTCAATCAAGACCTGACATATCTAATGCAGTTGGTATTGTTGGAAGATTTGCAGCTGAACCCAAGCATAATCATCTAATGGGAATCAAGAGGATATTTAGATATCTTAAGGGAACTATAGACTTTGGTATTCAGGTTGACTTTCCTATTGTTATTCATTGTGATAACACCAGTACTATTAACATGTCTAAGAACCCTATGATGCACACAAAGACAAAACACATAGAGATCAAGTACCATTTTCTGAGAGAAAAAGTTGCAGACAAGGAAGTGACATTGGACTATGTAAGCACAAAAGATCAATTAGCAGACATTTTCACAAAGCCTTTAGCAAAGGATACTTCTGAGTATCTATGGGAGAAGTTGGGAGTCATTCCCTCTTCTAAGTCTGATTAGAGAAAGTAGCAAGTACATCATTCCTGTGTGACTAATGAATGGTTGACTACTCTACTTCTAGAGTAGTACCTATGCATAATGGTTTATGGCACCCTTTGCCATTGATGTCAATGGGGGAGTATGTACTAAAAACAAGGACACAAACAAAGAGCTAAACAAGGAACACATACAAGGAGCTTATACTTTGGGGGAGTATACATATAAAACACAGTCTATGTAACTACAGTAGTATAGATGAATCTTTGATGAGGTTATTGAGAAGATTGTAAAAGAAAGAAGACAACGTGAACAAAAGTTTGTTTTTATCATATGTTGCCATCAATGCCAAAGGGGGAGATTATTGGAAATTTGATTCTGAATAGTTGATTGATTGTATGTTTGTCATTGATGACAACATATAATACACAGTAGCACTTCTATATGTAATTATCCATATGATGACATGAAGACTTGCATGGATAGATACATGTTTATTATGCTATGTTCATACACCCAGACCAAGATATGATGTTTCAGTAAAGATATGTAATTCTGTTATTGACGGTTACAGTTCTGGAGGAATAACGGTTTAAGGCCGACGTATGTAACATGTTTTTTGAGTTGTGCCTATCTTTAGGATATGCGTGTGTATATTCATGATGAGTTATGAGTTTTTGATATTAATCTAAAGGCGCCAAACATATTTCAAGAAGATTACAAAGTTATGGTTAATTTGCTGAAGCCAACTTAGTGAAGCGACGCGTCTATTCAGTTTATACTTGTGCGGTTGTAATTATGCTTGCGTGCTTAGTAGAGCCGACAAGGATGTTAAGAAGAGTTGTCTTACAAGTCCCATGATCTCATACTTGGAGCATATACTTATAGAAGGTCATTTCTGATAAGAAGAGTTGCAAAAGCTAGAGATAAGAAAAGTAGAGCAGAGTGTTAAAGCAACAGAGCTATATTTATCATATGTTGATAATATAGATATTGAAGTAGAAGCTTTTAGAATACAGATAAGATTGTTGTAGTTCTTTACAAGAGGTTAAAGCATTGGCGCACAAAAGGAACTGATCAGACAAGCAGTTTCACAAACAGTAGTTCACCTTATTGATACAGTGTGTATCAAATAACCAGAAGGTTGTAACCTTCACCACTTTGACAGTGAGTCCTTGGATAGTGAGTCCACCACCCTTAACAAGGTTATTGTAAAAGACTCCTAACAGGGTCAGACCCTTAACAAGGTCACTATACTATTGCATTGTAATGAACAACTCCTAACAGGATTGTATGATCTTTTAACTGGGATTACTACAAACAATATAGTTCTTTGTGGGTACTAATTCCCACCGGGGTTTTTACCATTTGGTTTCCCCATAACCAAAATAATGTGTTGTGTAATGTGTTATCTAAATGTGCATTTACTTTGTATCAATATGGATTAATAAGTATAAGAAAAAGATAAAGTTGCTGATAACTGATTCACCCCCCCTCTCAATTATCCTTGAAGTATTCTAATAGGTAGTGCCTAGACCAACTGATAGAGTAGTAGTTGGATCACACTGGATCTTCAAGATAAAGCATGGTGCAGATGGTAGCATCAAGAAATATAAGGCGAGGTTTGTGGCCAAGGGGTTCTCTCAGAAGGAGAGAATAGACTATGAGGAGACATTTGCTCCTATGGACAGGTATACTTCTATACGAGCTGTAATCTCATTTGCAGCGCAGATGGGATGGCAGATCCATCAAATGGATGTCAAGACAACATTCCTTAATGGAGACTTGAAGGAGGAGATATACATAGAACAACTAGAAGGCTTTGTAGCACACAAAAAAGAGACCCACGTGTGCAGATTAAAGAAAGCCCTATACGGACTCAAGAAGGCTCCGAGAGTGTGGTATGAGAGCATTGATACATACTTACAGGAAATGGGCTTTGTGAAGAGTGAGGATGATGCAAACCTCTACTACTTGGTGGTTGGGGGTGAGGTGATCATTCTTGTTCTATATGTGGATGGCATGTCTCTTATAGGTGCGCTAGGGCTCATAGAAGATTGCAAGAGGCACCTTGCAGAAGAGTTTGAGATGAAGGATTTTGGACTTATGCACTACTTTCTAGGCATGGAGGTGTGGCAGACTGATGGAGAGATTTTCCTTGGTCAAGGGAAATATTGCATTGAAATCTTGAAGAGATTTAAGATGGAAGATTGCAAAGCCATGTCTACACCCATGATCAGAGGAAGGTAGATGCATCCAAGGAAAAGGATGTTGATCCCACCTTATACAGACAGCTGATTGGTTAGCTCATGTATTTGGTCAACACTAGGCCAGATATAGTTTTTGCAGTAAAATATCTTAGTCAGTTCATGGAGCCAAAGAGAGTGCATTAGACAACAGCTAAGCATGTGCTGTGTTATCTTCATAGTACAGTTGAGTACGAGATTAGATATGTTCAAGGTGAAGGTATCAAGTTGATAGGCTATATTGACGCAAATTGGGTAGGCAGTACAATGGACAAAAGGAGTACTTTTAGATGTTATTTCAGCTTGGGATCAGGATTTGTTTCTTGGTTCGGCAGGAAGCAAAAATCTATGGTGTTGAGTTCATCAGAAGCAGAATACATAGCAACTAGCATGGCAACATGTGAAGCTATATGGCTTTGGAAGTTGCTAGTGGCTTTTTTTGGTCAAAAGGTTGAGACTACTGTGATACATTGTGATAATAAGACTTGCATCAAGTTGTCTGAGAATCTAGTGTTTCATGATAGGTCTAAACATATAGATATCAGGTATCACTTCATCAGAGATTGTGTACAGAGGGGAATTGTTCAGCTATAGTACATACCTACAAAGGAGCGGGTAGTAGACATTCTGACAAAGGCATTAGGGAGTGTTAATTATGGGTAGCTTGGATAGATGTTCATCCTTACCCAGAAATAATAGCATTAGTTATGGGTAGTTTTGGACAACTGTTCGTCCTAACCTAGAATTAGGAAATGGTTGTTTTTGTCAAATAAGTATTGTTAGGATAAAAACAATTGTTATTTAATAGTGGCTCTTTTAGGTGACACCTCATAGCCAAAATTAATTAATTGGTTGTTGAGTTGTTTTTATCTCAGGTGTTGGTTTGAATTAATCTCGGCTGTTGGTTTTCCAACAAAGTAGTATAAAAAGGGGTCATTGGGACATTTGGAAGAGTGAAGCTTAGCAACAAGTTTTGAGAAGAATTTGCAGTGATAGAAAATAGTCTTGTAGTGTTAGCAAAAGGTGCAGTGATAGCATTGGTATAGCAGTGGAGGATATCAGCAAGAGATATTAGGAGTTTGTCGGAGTTCTTCCAGTAAGAGGCAAGGAATTCTTTTGTAACTCTTATATTGCTGGAGATTAATATATTTTCCATCTGTAGAACTAGTTTTCCCTTAGGGGTTTTTCTAGGGACAATTGTCCAAAGATATTGTGTCCTTGTGTTTCTTATTTCTTTCCGTATTTTAGTGAAGTTGTAGTTGTGTTATTTTTTGATATTTAGTTGTAAATTTATTTTCAGCAGTTAAATAATCCTTATGAGATAGGAGATTAATTATCAGTGACTGCAATAGGAATTTTCACACTCCTTGCACCAAGAATACATTCAATAAAAGGTTCAATCTCCTTCATTCAAGCCTTATCCCACCTGAACTATTGCTCCCAATTATATCTCCCACCCTATTCACATGCATGCAGGGTTGGCCCCCAGGTGCAGAGGTTTATATTTATAGTAGAATAGTAAGGGTCCTCCCATCTCCTCCTACCACCCACCCCTGTAGAGGGCTCCCACCCACCCTGGATTCCTGCTCAACACCCAATTCTGACTTCTATAATAATTGAATATAGGTTTGTTTCTTCTGAGTTTGATTCTGTGCAAATAGAAGCATTTCTCACATCAGTAGAAGTATATACACATGAATTAATCGATCCAATGAGTAATTATGTTGGTTCTTCTCCCACCCAGGTTGCTTTCTTTTAAATAAGGGAGGTCTACTTGCTCTTTTTCAATAGAAACATGGAACTTAGAGGCTGGTTTAGATGCTACATCAAATACTATTGGTGGGACTGGTATTTTGACTGAGTCGGCTCAAGGGCTCAATTTGATACACATTTGGATTGAGAATAGGAATTGGAGAATTGGATAGCGGCTAGATCTTGAACTGCACCTGAATAAGCTGCCCTACTATGTTAAGGTTCGATAAACAACCTTTTCTTTCATTGATCGACAATTGATAATGCAACTGACTCGGGGCCAGTCAATGGAATTTAAAATAGATTTTGGACTGGAAGTGGACTCTATAATAGTAGGTTAGGGTGGGTATATGTTTTAGATCTAGAATTGAGTGAAGGTATAGTCCCGCAATTAAAAACTTATTTTTGGGGCTCAGATTACATTATGGGCCCTGGGGTGGAAGGAGACTAAGGTCCCTATTATTATAAAAGGGCGAATAGTAGAGGCCATAAAATATTAGGGGTTGGGTGTTTCCCCCCTTTATGTAATTGATTAAGATGTCAATTAGGGGCCTCCTACATGAACAAAGAGGGGGGATTGCCACTTCACTTTTGAGCAGTAGGGCCAAATTCTATACATAACATGCCACCCTCCCCCCTCTTTTTCTATTGGTAGGGGTAGCTCTGAGGTTGGTAGAAGGAGAAGAATAAGGGAAATAGATAATTATGAAACTATTCATGTTCAAATCCTCCCTATTTGGGACTAAGAGGTAGGGGTCATCGGGGTCATATCACCTATATAGTCATGATGTCACCTGAGTAACATTTGTTGGGTCATAGCTGTTCTGAGATCCCTACAATCCATAGTGGGAGATATGGGATGAATGTATCTCCAACTATAGTTTGGAAAGGAAGCTAAGCCCAAACTACAGTTCCTGGCACTATCCGGAATGTATCCCAACTTGGATGGGTGGAGCCCCCTACTATTCTAAGGCTAGCTTGAATATCTCAGTCAAGAACCCTAGCCCTATCCTACCCCCGGGAGGTTTAGATTAATAGGTAGCCCCCTCCCCACCCTGCTGATGGCGTTCCCACCCTGATAGCCAAACTATCTCTAGATGGGCCCCTGTAAAAAATATTATATCCCTCTGCATTCACCTAAAATATACATACTTCCTGGCAATAGATATTACCCTCCACATTCACCGACAACAATATTAACCTTTCCAACAATAGTTGTGGGAAGAGATAGCTCCCCAAGGGTTTAGAAATTGGTGCTTGTGGGGAGGAAACTAGCATGAAGATCGAGCCACCTAAACTACTATGCCCCATTCCCTAAACTACTCTTCGGGTGCCCTACTATTCTAAGGGGTGGGAGGAGATAATTGCAAATCAAGCCCAACTATAGTTAGTGATAATTGGGAAGCCCTCAACTATAGTGGGGCCCTACTATTCTATGGGCACCTAGCCAAATGGATTGATTTGCCTCTATCGCGAGACATCATCGCTTCCTAGGTCCTCTATCACGAAACATTCATAGCTTCATTGTCCTCTAGAAAACACAACTATCCATAATGCATTGTGGGGCGCTCCTCCCCCTCTATCAATAGGGAAATAGGATCCTAATGTAGGGGCATTGAAGTAGTGTGGACCCTCCCCCTTCCCCCTGACCCCACGACACTACCGAGGACACACTATTGAGATGACTAATACATTTTGCACCCTACAGACTAGAGGCCACATGGCTTTTCCTTGATAGGGTTGGGAACCTAGGAGGACATAGTATGGGTGGGTGCCTCCGGTGTAAAGAATAGTAGGGGCATGCCACCCTTCTAATGGCCCTCCCACCCTGGTAGTCCAACTATCTCTGGGTGGACCCTTGGCAAATATAATAACCAGAGGGAATGAAGGCCCTTGCTTGTAACCTTTGTCTATTGGTAAAATTGCTGGAGAAACCTATTGGGGACTTGTTTCAAACTACTGTGGCCAAGGGTAAAGGCCTAGGTTATAGAACTAGAGTGAACCTGAACATGAATACTTTGTCGAGTAATGAGATAATGGAGTTAAAGGCTAGTGTGATGAAAATGACTGAGTAGGACACCAAGATGGATCAAACACTTCGGGGTTTGAAAGGTTGACAGTAAGCTAGTGTTATTTTCTTCTTTTGCTTTCATTTCTTGTTTAGTATATATATCTTTGTTGGTGAGGGGTGCCTTCATTCCCCCTCCTATTTTTTTTTGGCTATTTTGGTGCTGGACTTATTGTTTACTCTTTTTTTTTTTCTGATCTCTTTGGGTTTTGGGTCCCTGTAAAACCTAGTTTTTCTTAATTTTCAAAAATACTCAATCATGTAGAGTGAATTGAGTGAAAAATAATTGGATTCTTTATGGTTTGTTACATATGCCCCCCTAGGTTTGGGAGCTACATGATCTCTTGGTCTTTAGAATGGTTGTATAAATTTTGGGGTGGCCAATACTTTTTCAAGGGTAGCCTTATCCATGATCATCTTGGATTACTAGGCTTGGGAAACTGACTCTTATGTATACCTCCTCTTGGAGTGGGTTTAATAGTCACATTATACACTTATGGTGTCTTTGATATTGATGCAACATTAGAGAACACATGATATTTGTAAACCATCCATTAGAGGAGCACATTGTGACGTGCAATCTTTGACTCTTATTGTAGTGACATTGCTTGAACTTGAGAAATTAGTACTATGGCCTCCATTCTTGGTGAGGCATATGCATATAATTTATCATGTGTGGTAATCCCTTAACTTTTCTTTCTGGCCCATCTCTTAGTTTATTTTCAGGCTGATGCAGAAACTTCTGGAGGTCATAACTTTTGACTTGGATGTGGGTTTTTGCTGAAATTATACAGCAGATGCGTGAGGAAAAGTTAATATAAATTTTAGTCCAACCAAATTTGTTGGTGGTCATTTTGACATTTTTTCGAGAGCCTGAAATTTCATCTTGACCTCCAAAATTAGCTTTTTCTATTTCTTTCTAGTTTTTTGAGTTTTTCTTTTTATAATAAATCTGACATTGTGTTTCTGATTTCGTGGGTTAGTTGGCAATTCATATTTCCTTAGTTGGGAGATTTTCTTGGGAAAAATTGAGATTCGTAGGATGAGTTTTAAAAGTTACCAAAAATGGAAAAATCTATTTATTTGCCCCTTTCCTTCAAGAATAGATTTTTCCATTTTTGGTAACTTTTAAAACTCATTCTATGAATCTCGATTTTTCCCAAGAAAATCTCACAACTAAGGCAAGATGAATTGCCAACTAACCCATCAAATCAAAAACACGACTTCAGATTTATTGCAAAAAGTGGAACTCAAAAAAATGGAAAGAAATAGAAAAAAGCTAATTTTGGAGGTCAAGATGAGATTTCAGGCTCCTGAAAAAATGTCAAAATGGCCACCAACAAAGTTGGCTAAGTTGGAATTTCCATTAACTCTTCCTCACGCATCTGCCTGTAAAATTTCAACAAAAACCCACATCCGAGTAAAAAGTTATGACCTCCAGAAGTTGCTGCATCACAGGCCCATCTTCTATTGCGAGATGCATTTGGGATAATTCCTTGGAATGTGTGACCAAGAATTAAGATCTTCAAACATATTGTTTTTTGTCACCACTAGCTATTTATGTTGGTTCATAGGAAGGCTTTATAGTGAAATCAGGACCAGGACAAGCTGATTAGATGGCTCCATATGAGAAGTGCTTTCTTTCTTACTCCCTTCATAATTATTATTTTGATATGCTAACTTTGTGCCTTGATAGCTTCGGTAGTTATGACATTGGGGTCTTTTCGGAAGACCCATTTATGTCTAATCTTAATAATTTAATTGGAGAACATCCATGATAAACTCTTCATATTTTTAGTCTTGTGCATTATATTGGACACAATAGGGACCTCCTTCAATGGATAATTTGGGTAAATATACATGAATTGGGGTTGCATAGAGGTACTTGGTGAAGCTTTGCTTGATGTTTTGTTAGACATTTCTAGAAAAAAATGGTAGAGGTGTGATCTGAATTATGGGTTTGAAATACAATACCTAGTGTGTGACCAAAATTTATCAAAATACTATAATAATTTTAGAGAAATTTAGTCCAGCTTTGAACACCCATAAATTTTTTCCTAGAGCTTGAAATCTTGATACACTTACACCTTTAGAAAGATCTCCAAGAGCTTTAGTTTCAATACTTTAACATGATGCCTAGGACAATATAGTTAAGGGACTGTCCAAAGTTTCAAACCTAAAAATACTCCTAAGACATCCAAAGGTACAATTTACTAAAACATACATAATACCAAAATAATTAGATTTTTTATATTTTCTATTTTCTCTTGTGTAATTCCTCAATTACTTTCTGAGCAAGGTCAGAGATTTCCAACATTAATCAGGTTATTCTACGCCTTCACGACCAAGTCATACACATCTGACAAAGTGGTTCCTCCTAATGCTTGAATGTCCAAGGCTATATTTGAGTTGAATGCTCTTATTTAAAATACAAACACAATGGCTACATGATGGCAAGCATCAATGGGTATTCTGTGCTAGGAATTTTAGAACTAGTAATTAAATTTGATACAACCTCTTGAGGGGATCTTTTGATGGTGACAATCTGTTGAAGAAAAGATGAGAGATCTGCCTTTTCAAAGAAGAAGTCAAAAAGGTTCCCAAGATGGTCTCATGTGCCTATAGAGTTTGATAGCAAAACCTATACCAATGGTGGGCTTTTCCTTTGGAAGAAGCTACAAGTGATATATATCAAATAAATTCAAAAATAATGGACCTAAACTAAGTAAATATAGTTTATAAATAAATCAAGATAAACATTAACAAGATTAATTGTTGGATAATGTGCCTAGGACTTTTATTCTTTTAGTCAGGCGTGATATTTTCCTTCAATTTCAAGATTATATGAGGTTGATTCAATCATGTAGAGGCCTTGGGGCTTGTGGTATATCTCAAGCTTTCACCATGTCATATGCTATGAACTCAAGAGCTCTAAGATTTATCTAATTTCTAACTATTATATCTTTATTATCAACTGCTTGTTCACCATCAAAATATATTAGAGTATTTTTATTTTTTTATTTTAGTTTCTACTATTTTGCTATAATCTAATAGATTTCATTTGGTTACATAGATTTTTTCAATGTAGTATTTTGTGTTAATTTCCCTTTCTCAAATAGAAACTGGCATGAAGCTATTCAATGTATTAGTTTCCATTTCTCAAATCTATCTTATACTTGTAATAACACTATTGCATGTATGAGGCTTATATTGGTTAAGAGGGGTGTGCATATTAAAAGAAATGAGTTAATAATTTTAAGAAATATTATGAACTATGAAATATTGCATATTTTTAAAATTATTTTTAGATATAATTTAGCTTCATTTTGAGGCCATGAGAAATTTGTGGTAGACTATAAATATTTGTGTGAGCTAACCATTCAATATTATTTTAAGTGATAAATATTTGTGTATGTTAAGCATTCAATCTCACTTAACTCTTGGTCCCAATTTATAGACTTTTGATCATTCTACTAAAAAATGAACTATTTATATCTAAGATATTAAATTTGTAGAAATTTACAAAATAAAATTTCTTATATAAATTTGAATGTAGAAGCTTGGATACTAATTTTCTCTCATAATGTGAGTCAATTTCGACTATTGTTCTTTTCTTAACTAGAAACTAATAGTATAATCTTGTTTTAGTGTACTTTTTTGTTTATAAA
The DNA here is from genome assembly GCA_018584345.1 of Thuja plicata. Lineage (NCBI taxonomy): Eukaryota > Viridiplantae > Streptophyta > Pinopsida > Cupressales > Cupressaceae > Thuja > Thuja plicata. The sequence continues at coordinate 1,508,928 of MU223875.1, read as the reverse complement.
TTCTTATTAAAGATTAGGGTGAATAATATTTTCAAACATTTATTATTTATCTGAATTACATTAATATCTTCTATATTTTAATTATATTTAATTCAAATAATTTTATGCAAGTCTAATTTAAAAATATTACCCCATATATATATGATTTGTTTTGAATTAGTTTAAAATATTTACTCGCACTTTTGAAGATTCATTGATCTACATCTTTCTATATTTTAGACTTTTTAAATAGCGGAGATTGATTAAACTTTCTCAAATTTTTAAATAAATGAATCCAAAGATATTTCAATAGATAAATTTTATGGAGATCTATGTTTCTCTTGCATGCTACATGATTTCACATAAATGTGTTGTGTAACTAGATATAATTATTTGTTACCACCTTCATAAATTTGATTTAATCACATAACACATCTCAACGAGATGATGGGGACCACCTACAATAAATAGGTTTATTAGCTACTAATTTAAAAATGAAGAACATTTAACATTGGTGCTTTCTCAAAAGTATATAAACTTATTCTTGCTCAAAGATTTACTGAAAATACATTATATCTTGATGGGTGGAATTCCATATATCATATCACTAGGGCCCCGTTTGTTTGCAGGAATTGAACCGGAATTGGCGGCGACACTTCCCGATTTCCATGAAATCCTTCGTTTGGAACCCCAATACGTAATTCAGGTTATGCCAGTGAAAACCAGGTTTAGGCCCTAAAACGGGCAACACCATCTTCCCATCGGAGAGGTGGAATTTGAAAAGAAAACCTGGTTTTACAAAATATAGAAGAAAATTAAAATTTTCATCAGGTCCGCGAACTTCCTTGCCACATACAACGTGAATCCAACGACTTTCTCGGTGGAAACAGTGAATTTGAATTTCAACTGCAGCAAATCAACTGATACTGTGAATATGCATAGCTATGTAGAGTGCTGAACTCCATCACTACTGATGTGAAGCTTAACAAAGATGGAATAAGCCAGTATATTTCTTTCTTTGTTTGCAAAAATAGTCCTAATAAATTCAGACCTTTCAATCCAGCATTCTGAGGGCCCCGCATTGAAACATTTTGGCAGAGAAACAAACAAGATGGTCATATTAATATGGGTATCCTCACAAAATTCTTATCAATCAATCTCATAAATAGAAAAACTTCAAAATTCAAACTGTAAAGATGGGCCAATGATAAAGAATATTAGCTATTTTGAAGGAATTAGGTTCTTGTTTACATCTCCAATTGTATTTTTTTTATTATTTGTGTATATTCTATAACTTGCTCTCCAACATTCTGAAGCTCTGGTATGAATTATGATCATCCCAATTTCGAAAATGACAACCAATTCCAATTTCTTACTTCCAATTCCAATTTCGAAAATGACAACCAAACGCAAAATATGGATTGTCTCAGCCATCTTCCGGGTCAACCAAACAATCCAAACTATCCTCTGAATACACAAAACCAGAATTTCAAAACCTGATTTTGAGATAATCAGGTTTTGACTCAAATTCCAATTCTGCAAACAAACAGGGCCTAGTAGTAGTCATGTGATGAATAGCTCCTCAATCAATGATCAATTTATGAGAAATCTCTACAATCAATGATGTAGTTTCTTTGTCTACACAAATTTGTAATTTCTTTCTTTATGGATGATTTCTACAATCAACACTACAATTTTTCTTAAGATTTATAAATAATCTTTACAATCAACTTATTTTAATATCAGTTGAGTTAAAAAGTTTGAATAGATTCTCTATTTATGAAATAGACAAATAATATTTATTTCATATAAATACTACAATATTCTAGAATATATAAATATATATAATTATTTTTATTTAAATATTTTTATAAAAACAAATATTTATATGGTATTATGTTTGTCTTTGAAGAATCAAACTTCTTCCTCAAACTAATTATATCTCGTACCACTGACTTTCTAGACTTTAATAATTACCCAACATCGAGTCTAAAGAGTGCACACAGGAGAAGTAAAAACAGATGATATAATCATAATAGGCGACAAACACTGGCCCTAAAATTAGCAACCTAAAAAAATGACCATCTTCTTTTCTCAATCATGTTATCCCTCTCCTCAATAGCTGGTGATTGTTTTTCCGCATTATTATTTGCTCCTCTATTCAACCAAGTAGCACGCTTTAAATCTTGATAACTTACTGCCACATTACAGAAATCAGCAAGCTTATACAGTTCTGTATCATTAAAATCGCCCTGTTCAAACTTTTTCAAACTGATACCATTCTCAGGCTGTGTTTTGTAGCAACCAGGATTAACATCCACAATCATAGCATTACACAAATTCAAACCAATCTTCTTAAGATCCTTCAGACAGCATTCACCAACTAATGTGCAATGATCTCTATAAAACCGTCTACTTATGTCAAAATTAACATCAATTTTCCCCAGGATAACATCTGCAGTCTCCTGGCGGCGTTCAGTGAAAACAATGATTTCAAAGTTTTTTCGCAGTTCAGTGAAAAGGTGATGAATTCCGGGCCTAACTGAAACATACATAGTCACTGTTTCTCCATCTTCGGTAACAGAAGTAATGAAATCATAAGGCTGGTGGGCAGTTTGGCTGGTTGAAACTAACACTTCAAACAGTTCGAAAACAATTGTTTTCTTCTTTCTTGATAAATTTACTGCACAAAGCATGCGCTCATGTTCCAGTTGTCTTTTCCTTAAACTGCACGCATACTCTTCATTTATAGTGGTGATAAAATCATGGGTTCTAATGGCATCTCTTACATCTCCACATGTTACAGCTACTTTGCATAAATCCATAACTTTCCATAGTTCTCTGTCTGCTAAATCACCTTTGAATGCTTTCAAAGTAACAGCATTTCTTGGCTGTAATGTATATCCAGCTGGATCATCATCAACAATGATAACACTCTTTAGGTCCCTCCCAAGCCTAGCAATGTCTTTTACCATCACAACTTTCTCTTTCTTCACAAATTTTCTTCCTTCCTTTTCCTCCTCATCATCATCTTCTTTATTTTGACATAACATCTCGTTGCATGAATCTTCATATAGGCGAAAATCTATGGTGATATTGTTGTTCATCTGAAGTTTGTTCAGTATGGCATCTGCATAGATCTTTTTGGCTGAAGTAAAAACTATGATTTCATAGTTGTATTCACTCAATCTCTGCAATAGAAGATCAACCCCTGGCCTTTTTTGTACATGGTAAGTAAGAGTGTCATCGCCTTCTCCCATGCCAGGAACTGTTATAAGAAAATCATATTGTGGGATAGGTGTAAAACTTGCATGCACAAGTGTGTTATCAAGATCTAAGACTATTGTTTTTGGCTCCTTCTTGTTGGGAGGTAGAGAAAGTGTGTGAGAAGATCGAGTGTTTTGAACTGCGGAATTCATGTCATAGTTTAACATTTTTGACAGTGATTCGACCATTCTATTATCTACGGTATCATTTTCTGGTGCATCAAAGTTGATCGGTTTGAGTATGCGAGAGTTATCAGGCATGTCCTGTAATTTCAAGGACTCAAAATCATACACAGGAGCATCATATTTAAAAACTCCTGACATATTGCTGAACTGTATATGAATTTTGTTTGAAGGGAATGTACGAGTAGTGATTATGGCCTATCCATGACCTTCAATTTGTTACATATACGTGCTCACAAGGTGTCCTTTTGCAGTGAAAAGATGCCATTACAAGATGTAGTTTATTTGGGTGACTCTTTCTTATGAGGTACGGTGAATTTGATCGTGGCTTTTGATTTTCTTGTTGACAGCCATTTGTATATCATTTTAAAAAACTCAAAGTCTTCATTATGAATATTATTTAATTTAAACAACCAAAAAATAGATTTTTTTATATAAATTTGGTTAAATAAAATAGAGATATATAAATTTCAATATTTTAAAATGTTTGTCATAGAGATCTACACTCTCTTAATGAACAAATATTTGTACAACTACAATCAGATCGTTTTATATAAAATCATGGTCTCCTTAAAGGAGGCTGAAGTAAACAAATTTTTAGAGCTACCAATAATTTGTAGTTCCAACAATCAACTCAATCAATATACAATAATCTAGAGAGTTCCATCCATAGCCCAAGATTTTAAAGAATTCATAATAGAAAATGAAATGAAGTTGATTTTTTATAAAGAAGAGGATCTCTCGGTAGACTATAAATGAATTCTCTTTTCATATATTTTAACTAGATTTATTGAAGATTTTCAATATAACTACAATAATTTGATTATTTATGTTAATACAAATAAGCCTAATTAACTTATGCAATATAATTTGTACAATACAACCTTACAAAATATTATAATAATGGAAAAATATTATAATTTAGGAAACACCTTTCAAGTTAAAAAATGAGTATAGTAAAAAAAAATTACTTTTGAAAGAAATTGAGTGTGGTCTAATACAATAATGAATTTCTCTAACTTCACCTATCTAGATTACAAACCTTTTCTAGGCAAAGAAAATATGAAACTCTCAACTAACATTCTCTCAACTTTTGAATACTTTCCATAAGGGCCACACTTTAAGATAAAGTAATTGTTCTTGGGGGAAACATGGTACATATGGTTCATTTCAAGTATTTGACATGTTGTCTATCATTGTAAATTTTTATCATCTTTTCTATCAAACCAATTGTCAAGAATTTATTTTGTAGCCACACTAATTTTTAAGACAGATATATTATTTTTAAGAATCTATTTTCTAGTAACACTAATTGACCTACAATGGTTAATAAGTGATATTGGAATCTTGAATGAATGTGTGGATATGTGGGTTAATGATAAGACAAATGTGTAAGAATAGGTTCAAATGGAACAATATAAGATCAAATGTCTAAAAATGTGTTACATAATAAAAAAAATATCACTTATCATTATACAATCATTTTAAGATGTTCTATAAAAATTAATTTAAGATGAAATTTAAGCATTACAATACACAAACAATTATACTAAAACAATTTTGTAATTTCTATATATATTTACATGTGTGATTTTGCGTGGTATTTTGTAATACGGTCCTTCCAAACTATATCTCGTCAATTGACTGCAAATCTAGGAACTTTTTTATACACCGTCGCGTCCCAATGGAATTGTGTGCAAAGAAGATTTATTTATGACCTCAAGTGAAAACAGCTATCAAACTTAGAATACCAATCTGTTATCAAATATGTGTGGTCTCCTCTCTCTTGAATTTAAACTTAACTACTAGATCTCATGGATGAAAGCAAAGAAGCATTACCCAAACAAAACGGTAGCAAGATACAGGATTTCATGTCGCTAAAGCACAATAAAAGAAAAACCATTGTTTTAGATATCGAAAAAACACTAGTAAAATTGAGCACTCTTCCCGTTCCGCAATATGACTTTACAATCTCTATCAAAGCACCCCAAACAAGTGAGCGCAGATTTGCTTATTATGTTCAAAAAAGGCCTTGACTACACCTCCTGTTCCAAGAACTCTCAAAACATAACTATGAAATAATAATTTGCACGTCGGTCCACAAGGACCAAGCTGATGCGATCATAGACAAACTTGAACAACTTAGCAAGACCACCGTGGATATCCGTTTGTACCAAAAGGAAAGAACAAAAGACATTTCTAAGCTTGGTATTTATAGATTTCATAGAATCATTATCATAGTTGATGAGGCTGCAGATGAGTATAAATCAGAGAGAAAATTGTATTTCAAATGAAGTCCTTCAACGGTGATTTATCAGACAGAGAGATTTGGAAACTTATAATGTTGTGTAACAACAGTTCAACAACTGAAGATGTAAGGAACTCGATATGTGTACAACATGCTATTACAAATGTTAAGAATAACAGTGGTCAAAATGAATCTGCAAAGCTTTCAAAGGAAAAGAAGACAATTGTGTTAGAAATGGATGGTATTTTATGCAGTATATGGAGTGATCGTCAAGCTTATTGTGATTTTACTGTATGCAGTTTTGAAATGGGAAGTGCAGTGCCTTTTCATGTGTTACAAAGGCTGGTCTTCATGAGCTTTTGGATCGGTTGGATCAGAATTATAATATCATAATTTTCACTGATTTCCATAGAGGCTGTGCAGAATTGATCCTAGACAAGCTTGATGTAAACTTTCACATAAAAGAACGGATTTTCATAGATTCTTGCAGGAGACTTGCTCATGCTTTCTGTGTAAAGGATCTTTCAAAGGCTTTTCGCGATTTTAATCCTAGGGATTTTATTTTAGTCGACCATAATCCTATTGCCTTTCAATTCCAGCCTGAAAATGGGATTTTAATGAAGAGGTTTGAAGGCGATTTAAAGGACAGACAACTTTACAAGTTACTAGACTTCTGTCATGTAGCAGCCATGAGCAAGGACGTAAGTCAAGCTATTTCTACCTACTTAGGATCACCACCATCATCGAAAAAAGATGAAAATTTGAAAGCAAAGAGTAAAAGATACCTTTGTTTCTGGCAACGCTAGGATATTAATTTTTGTCACCTTGGCTACATTTGTTGTATAAATCCTGCTAGTTCCTCATTTGTAAATGTTTTACCAAATAAATTATTAATTTATCTTCTAAGCTCCTAATGCACATTGATATGCAATCTTTTCAATCTACGCACAACTAAAGTCTAGAAATTAGATACACGGAATTATATTTAAAAAAATTTCTTATTTTTTATATATGAGTTGAATCTAGCTTGGCTAAATAATATTAGACACTTCTAGGAAGCTAGGTTCAATATAGTTACATGTAGATTTTTCGAATCTTGATCAAAACTTGGTTAAGATTATATATGTTTTTTTTTGCTAGTTGAGTTAACTGAAGCAAGGGGGGCTTATATAAGGCTAGTCTACACGGAGACTCTACAATTGAACCTTTTATCAAAAGTAGATAATTAATAGATATTACTTAAACTGTTCTTAATAATAATTTTTAACATGAACTTTAGGAGCATATAAAATGTAAGCCTCACAACAGAACTTGATAGCTTTTAATTTGTAAGAGTTTGTAATAAGAAGAGATTTTGATGCAGCAGTGTTAAGTCAATATTTATTATTGTTTTATTAGTTAAAATATTTTATAATATTTTTACAAAACTTTCAGATATATTCTTAACATTCATTAAATGTATTTAAATGACAAAAAATGATTTGAGAAGGTTAAGTTTAAAATATGGATCTTCAATATAAGGTAATGTCGGGTACTCATTTATAAATGATCTTACAAATAGTAAATAAGAAAAACCACATAGGAAAAGTCCTCTCTCCAAATGAAAAAAACATGCAAGAAAATGATGATGTACAATTGATACAATAAGTTATAGATTGAGGACTCAACATGATGTTCCAAGGAGTACATCCATCATAAATATACAATATGATATCCTATGACAAAGAAGAATCCTTGAAGAAAAATGTGAACCTAATGCTTCCAAATGAAGTGCATCTAATTCGGAAGAAACAATTTGAATGGTTGATGTATAAGAAAATGTAACTCAAAGAGAGATATGGGAAGAAGCCTCATTTTTGGTGTTTATAAAATATGTTCAAGTGTCTCCAGGGTAGAGAATGACATGATAAATTAGGTACTACCCAAATTGAAAAATGTGGCACATTAAGACTATGTAGAAAATCACGTTGAACAATTCTGGAGGAAGTTGAAAGTGTGACAAAGTATGTTATAAATGTCATGAAATATGAGAGATTACCCCTTAAGTGTGCCCTCTAAATCTGCAATATAAAAATCACAAAAAATAAATTGTTATACTTGTTAGGTTCTCATCCTATAAAGTTGAGTTTGAAAAATATTGATCACCCCATTGAACTAAAGACTAGAAGACACATGGAAATATTGAAATATGAAGTAGAAATAGGTGGAGGAAATAAAAGATCAATATAATTTTCAAGAACAAAAAGGTTCAAGTGGTTAAACTTATCCTTATAAATATGGTTCCTACTTGATGTGTGAGTGTGAATAACAATCATAAGAATCTTATTGGTTGAATTTGAAAGATAATGATCAGCCCAATGAACTAAAGGATAATAAGAAAAATGACAATTCTGAAATGTGAAGTAGAAATAGGTGAAGGAAATAAAAGATCAATACAAGTGTCAAAGGATGTCATTATAAATATGATTTATACTTGATGTATGTGTGTAAATAGGATGTCATAAAGGAGCATATTTCTCAGGTTACTAGTCTCCCCATGGATGGTAAGAATTTTTACATGAGCTAAAAAGTCTCAAACAAGGTAGGGTATGTCTTGGTGAAGAAAAAGAAAGGTTGCCATACCATGAATTCAATAAATAAATAACGGATGGTGGTCCTTAAAGTTCTTATGTAGTATTTCTCTCTATATGGGTTATTTACCACTATTTATTAGACATACCATTTTGTGTTTTTTTTTATCATTTTTGACACAAGGTTTGCATCTCTTTTCTTTTCTACCTTCTGTCATCTCTCACTGTTAGTATTAAAAATCATGATAACAATCCTAGAAACCCTATTTTATATGAGAGTCTGATTTTCTTATTGTTGTGTATTGAAAATATTGTTCCTCTCCCTCCAAATTGAAAACTAAAGCCTCACCTTTTCCATTGGAGGAGAATGAGGATACAAACCAAGAAGCGTCTAATCAATTAACTTCATGCATTTGATCTTCTTATCGCCAAAGCCTTCCTAAAAAGGTCAAAAATGGTAATTTGTCTAAATATAAGGTGGACTAGACTACTTTAGAGGAATTGGTTACAGAGTTGTCGGGTCTTTATACTGATGATAGACAAATTGATAGGGATTATAAATCTTTAGAGGAATAATTCTCAATACTTTTTAAAGATTAAAAATGAGTGAACGTGAAAATAACCAAATTGACAAGCTATGATTGTGCAAATTTCAAAACCATCTAGATGGATGTGGATGAAGTAATTATGAGAAAATTCACCCTCAATGGGACTTTGTGTAGCCTCTTTGGTCACCATTATATTTTTTAAAACATTTTTTATATAAATGTGTGGTTTCCTTTCTATTTGTGGTACCATAAATTGCATCCGTATATAATTTCTTACTTAGTTAGGCCCTATTTTAGTGTTTGTATCCATCAGTGCCTAATATGCTTGACCCTATGGAATTTAACATATAATTTCATCTTCTGTTGTCTAAATGAGATATTACTTTTAAATTTTTAGGTACATTGATCGTGCCAAAGCTTGTAGGGAACTCCATTTCAAGGAATGTGTCAATCAGCGTGTCCTGCTACCTGATAATTAGACCTAAATTTAAAACTATGTAATTGTTACACTATTTTAGTAGGGATTTTTAACACACATAAGATTTTAATGAGTTTTATAATCCAAAATATTATAATACATATAAAAGTGTTACCCCAAATTTGAAAGTGGTCAATTTAAAACTTTTGAACCCCGTTTGAAAGTAAGAAAACCTACCCCTAATTGAGTTTGGTCTAGATTAGTGGTATTGATAAACACTAAAAATGTAGGACCTATCACATCATTGGGATATCAGGATTCCATCAAAGTCAGGAACCATGAACATTCTTGACCAAGTTTTGAAGTTCCAGTTCCATGTGATCCCCCAACAAGAAAGAAGACATATCAGGATATTGGGATTTCTTGTGCTATTAGCTAAATGTGGAAAGGTTCCAAATTTCAAAAATCACCCAATCCTTCGATATACCAAAGGGTAGTGACTTAATTTAGTTTTGACTAAATACAAGGCTGTCCTCTCCATGAAAAACTATTTTCAAATCCCACAGAGTATAGTTCCTTAAATGTTGAAGTGTAACAAAGCATATTTACTAAGATGGCAACATAATTTTCTAGATGGAGATTATTATCATCTTCCATAAAAATTAAGTAAGTTTAAATTCTTCTTTAAGAATAAGGTGGTGAAATTTTAAGTTCATTCTTTTCTGCAAAAGAATGATCAACCAAGTTCTCCTTAGAATGAGGTTTCCTACAACTAGATTTAAATTGGCATATCTGAATTGGAATCACAATTTAGATATGCCAATTAAAGTCTTCTCCTTCCTTATATCTGAATTAGACTATGTGGCATGGAAGTAAAAGAATGGCTATGTAGGATATCATAGAGACATCTTTGTCCTAGAGGAAGAGGAAGTGAATGTCAAGCTTCATCATCTCTTTATGGAAATTCATTTGGAAGCTGAATGGGCTCCCACTCTCTAGGAATAATGGGTTCCCTTATTGTAGTATGCATAGAATCTTGATAATTTTTTATTGGTAAATTTTTTTCATTATAAAATTCCTTCCTTGATACCCGTCTCTTTCAAGACCATTACTTTCATAATTTAAGTAGTTATCTTTTTTTTCTTGAATATAAATAGGCATTACAGGGGCTATGAAGGGGGGATTTTTTTTTGGTATTTTTGGTTTTTAAAAGCATGTGACAGATGGTATGAATTTTCAAATGTATCCATTTTCAATATCAGAAATAAATTAAACTTTGTCATGTCATGAATTTCTCTACAATTATTATTGAATGAGAATATATGTCTTTAAAGCTATGTACTTGACATATTCTTCCTTATCGTGGATTAAAATTTGTGCTATGACAGTATTCTATGATGTTCACCTAGTCCAAATAGTTATCATACTTTCATATTAGAAACTTTATGTTCTGTGTTGAGAGGGATTCTTCCCCTATTACTTCATATTACATCATGAATGGATTGAATTTTGCATTCTGGAGATCATTTCGTTGAAGAATTTATTTAAATTCTTCTTCACATCTGTAATATAGTTATAATTAGATGTTATATTTCCTTTTTCTACTTTCTAGTTAAAAGCATACTTGAAAATCACATTATATCATAATAGGGAGTTGTACCTCTAAACTTAAGAGGAAGATCATATGTTTAATAGAGATCTATCTAACTATTAGTTTCAGTTTTGTCTTTCAATTTACAACATTTGTGAGTCATCTTTGAAGTTTTTTTATAAAGAAAAAAATCTAAACTAACAAAAAGTAATCTACCATCCCTCATTTTGAATACACATCATTTCTCAATCAAACTCTCAAATACCATCTTTTATTTTCAAGTTCTAACACGAGATCAAGAATCAAGGTATTAAAGACTAGGAGTATTTATACTTCTACAAATCTTGTGAAGTCATCCATGATCTTCTTATCCTAAAATTCAACATCAAGTAAAATTCAAGGATCTTCATGATCTCAAGAAGGTTTATGGAGGTATAAACAGTTTATTTTTAGACCTATCATCTAGTATATTTCAGCACACTTTAAATTATATTTCCATTTGTTTCCAATTGAAGGTTAAATCCAAAACAAGGGTTTAATTTAGGATAACTCATTTTTACACAACATTTTCCCACTTTTCTAGGTGTAGGTATATGTAATAGACACATGAAAAGAGGTATATAAGAATCATGTAAGGAGATGTAGTGTACAAGTCATTTCATTTTAAAATTTTAGGACCCAATAAATTTAATAAGCTTTTTCCTAGTAATAGGTTAGGTACCTGTCACCTTGTTCCTATCATTTTAGCCCCATATTTTAATCACCGGTCTGCATACTCTATTGGTTTTAAAATCATTCCAAAATCTATTTGTGTTCTCTTGTTCTCCCTGTACACATATAAAACCTCAATCCTCTCCAATTAACCCTTGATCTTACATTCTTCCTATCAAATATTCCATTATAAATTCAATTTATAATGAAGGATCATTTCATTCACCTATCAAGTTATCCCTCTTGAGGACTAGTTCATCACCCTCCTTCCAATGTAAGTAAGAGATAGGCCTAAGCTTCCTATTTTTTTTATACATCCTAGTGAACCCTATTTTCCACCCATTATACCATTTTTTCTTATTATCTTCTCTTAATGTTTTCCTTCACAATCATAAGAACAATGCTAATTTCCTAGACTTCCATGAGTTCTTTATATTTCTCATCATGGAGTATGTTAAATTTATTTCTATTCACCTCAAACATTCCTAGCCTAAACAAAAAACTGACTATGCCCAAAATGTTAGGGTCCTCTATTCTAACATGTTTACTGACCTAGACGATCAAGTGTGAGATGAGAAGGCTTGTTTCCATATTGGAAACAAGAATAATTTAAAGAATTATAAGAAAATCTCTAGGAATTCATGGTCTAATGGATTTGGAAGTGATGAATGTTGAACACACTCTATATGTTGAGAGGGGGGTGTGGATCAACAAAAATCAAAATCTCATTTAAGTAATCAATTCACCACGTAAAACAATAATGAACTAAAACAACAAAAGAAGAACACCAAGATTTTAATATGTGGATAACCTAATCTGGTAAAAAACATGGCGGCCACTTTCCCACAAAGATAATTCACTAATGTATATATACTGATTCCAAAGATAGAAGAAGATCACTTCTCTAGACTCACAACAAGCAACTCACTACCGATACAAAAATGAATACTATAAGAGCTCAATGCTCCAGAAATGCAAATAAAGGCACATTCCCAAAGTGGAAAGATATTATAACAATATTCTTTAGCTAAGAAACAATTTCCTAGGGATAAGATACATAAAATTATTCAAAATACTTAATGAGAAAATGTCCTGATGATGTAGCTGATCTCTATAACACTCTCAAACTTAGAAACACAATATTATTGCCTTTTCTTCTCTCCCACTATAAAAAAATAAAAACATCATAAACTAAACTATTTTCTTCTAAAACTCTACAAAATTATCTTCATAGGTTGCCCCACAAAACTCTCTCTTATTCTCTTACGTTTTGTGAAAGAATAATTTGTGCTTATATACAAGATAGATAATTGGATATTACAAGACGGTTAGCCAAGATAAAGGCATATCACAATTAAGTTACAAGTTGGACATGACAACAAAAAAATATGATAAGGTCCCATGCTAGAATAATTCAGATGGAAACATACATTATACAAAACATGAACCCATCCTGATAAGAGATAAACATTAAATAGACGGGTCACACATAGCATGAACCCATCCAAATATTAGGTAAACATTAAGTACAATAAACCTAACCTAAACCAAATGTATTGTCATATTAAGGCCTTGAAATATCACCCTAACTCAGGCATTAGGGCATCATAATATCTCATGGTAACAACAGAAACCATCCTAGGTTGTGGGTACCTCTGATTAGGAAGGAATCTCTAGATTCTAGGCCGGTGTATATTGGATTTGGTATATCACAATGACTGATTCTCTGATTGGGAAAAGGAAAAAAGGGATAACTTGAAAAATAAATATATAAAATGGGGGTGATACACCAAAATAGATTCAAACTAATCATAACTTGAAACAAGGATCAACATAACACATGCTACTGAGATTTGCAATGGAGTTTCACTTCTCAAAGTATAGGTTGACCAAAAGATCTCACTATTAGGGTTTGCACCACAAACAATGATCTGCAAACAAACATACAAATTCTGCAAATAGGATATATTTTGATAACTTGGAGAAGTAATTGGATTAATTCACTAATCTATGCTATAAAATAGATTACACAAAATGCAGAAATGGAGAAGAGGATTGACATCAAAAACTCAAAAAAATATGTGAATAATGGGAGCACTTGCTTTATTTTCTTTAGAAATATGCAATGGTTACATGCCAAGATGCAAAAAAACATGCCAAGGAAGAATATACATTCACTTGAAAACACTAATGCATAAAAAATTGAACCCCTAAAAATGACCTTGAAACCCAAATATATACCCTAAATGACCTATTCAAGACAATTTCAAAAATTAACTTCTCCCTCCAAAAATGCTAATCTAAATTAGCTGAAAACCCTAAATTCTAAGCATAATACATGTCATAGTTCATGCCCCTAATGTTGGTATAAAAATATATCCTTTCTTTTAAACATATAACCAACATATATAGGACATTGTACACAAACCTTAACCCCAAAATACATCTCCTAAACCCATGCCCTAAATCAATGCCTCTCGGCATAACCTAAGGTCAACATGACTGATACTATGCAGTTACATCTCTTTTGAAAGAACCAAAACATATCTCCATCATGGCATAAGCTGGATGGCCATTGAGCTATTGTCGTGGTAGTTGGAAACCCAAGGCTCTTGCTATCGCGCACTACCATTTTCAATGTATTTACTGCACTCACTGTACTCAGACTTCAAAGTTTATCAAAACTTTCATTTTCTTGGTTTTGGTTATTGCATTTGCATTTGGGTAAAATGAGGGTTTGAAAACCTATCTCATGGTGCCACTCATGCTGAGCTTATGGCGTTGATTTTAGTTTTTTCACTACTTCACTGTACTCGGGTTGTTAAACTGGAAGTTGTCACTGTGATTTGGGAGTTGGGCTGTCGATTTGAAGCCCCACTCTTTGATCTTGGGCTGCAATATAGTTGCATATCTATGGATTACTCCATCTTTGATTATGGAAAATGTCTTTATGCTTGAAGCTCAGGTTCTTGAATTGGAAGTTGTTATTTCTGCTTGTAATCTGATGCTCGGGGTTTTGAATAAGAGCTCTTCACTGCATTTTTTCTGGGCTCGGGCTCCACAATCATTATAGGACCAGAATCTTGTATTCTGGTCTTTTCACTCTAGATAAGTGATATTTGTCTTCAGGATTTCCATTCTTCTCGCTATTGAACTTACTGTTGCATTTCACAGCTTAAAAAAGCTTGATTTTCACTGTTGAATAACTTCATACTTGTCCTTATTTTATTGCAATGATATGGGTCTTTATTTCTTTTCTGTCATTATCTACGGTCTCCTTCATTATCTGTCTTCATTATTGTTGACTTGGGGTTTTGTCTTGCTATATTTTGTTAACGACAATGACCATAGCATTTGCAGAGAATTACTCCTTCACTGTCAGGATTGTGAGTTATTACTTAGAAAAACATATCTGAAGCTTTTCTTGTCTGGTCTTAACAACAATGACAAATGTTTATCACTGTTATTATGGAAAATTTATCTCGACTCTAGTAAGAGACAATGTTCATGGGGTTCGAGAACAGGCTCGTTACACCCACAAACCCTACTGTGCCTAGCTGACTGACAACTCAAAATGCATCTCTCTATTTCTTAAACATCACTGTGATTTTAATTATTGTATATGCATATCATTTATGTTTGATAACATTGTTGTTTCTCGCTACTTTGTATATGCATTAATGATATTTTTCTTTTAGAAAAGCATTGTTATCCATCTTTTATGTGCATAAGTTAGACAAATAAATGATACTTTTGATTAAAATATCACTGCTCTATTTATGCATACCAGTAGTCACCCTTTTAAATAGAACTATAATTCATCTTCATATGTATAACAATATTACATTTGATGACTTGTAACAGCATCACTGTTGTCTAGGTACTAGCTTATAACAACATTACTAAATTTTTCTTTTCAAGAAAATATTGTTTATTCATCTCTTCTGTTACGTGCATATTACTTTGCAAAATAGATATCATTGTTAATCATTTTATCCATTCATATACACTAGTATTCATAATAACATTTGATTACTCTGTATCTTAGCATCAACAGTGTTCAGGCTCTTATTGTCTTTTACTTTTGATAACATTGTTATGATCTTAATTTTGTTCTTTCTACACTAGTACTTGCTTTGCATTTGATGAACTCTATATTTTGGTATCAATAGTGTTTGAATACACATGGCTATTGTTACATACTTTCTTGAAAAATAAATGTTTTCTTTACTTTGTATATGCACACCAGTGTTTTATATTTGCTCTACTTTTATCCATTCTATGTTTATTACTGGCATCAACAATGTTTGATTTCTCACTGTCACTTATGTTTGATGACACCATTATTCATTGCATCTATATATGCATATCATTAAATTGAAAAAATTAGAAATAGGCTCACAGTGATATGCATCTTTTATATCCTTAAATAGCACTATCATTTATTGTTTCTTGAATATACACTATTATAAACTACATCTACATATGCGCATTAGTTACATTTGATAACAGTGTAATTCATCTTCTTTCTGCATATTAGTATTGAATTCTTTCTCCTATGCACATGCACAACTTGTCTTGCACCAACTCATTCTATAGCATCTTTTCTCCTTTTGAACTGCAACAACATGCATTCCCTATCTTCCAATGTTGCTCAATTCAATTTTGTTGCACTTAGTAGTTGAGTTTTATGAATTGCATTCCCTTCCTCTTCTGCATTTGAACTTTCATTTTGATTTCATGAAATCATAGCATTCTTTCTCCATTGTGAGGTTTGAGCATGGGCTCATGACACTCACTGCACTTTTCTTTGTTCTCTGCTATTAGTGAATTCATAGTTCATCACTCTTTGCATTTGAATGCACTTATGTTTCTTCTGTCTGATAGCATCAAACCTCAAAAGTTAGGTTAGTCAACATGACCCATTGATTATCTTTTGTGTGTGAATTCCATGTTTCATGAACATTCATGCATGAATGTTGTTTGATTGATTGTGTTTACTAATTTATCACTACCCTACTTTTCTAAAAAATGTTTCTAAGCTACAAGAACTAAGTCCCTTTAATTCAGATTTCTGGTTTGTAAAACAATAATTGTTTTGTACAATGCAGAATGATAATCGTAGATAGTAAAAGGTTTCATGAAGCTATGTCCTTTTGATACTACTATTTCATTAATGTAGATGCATATTTTTCTACTGAATTGATATTATTGGCCAATGTGCAATTCTAAAAGTATAATTGTTGTATGATGTTTTTTTTAGGTTTTCATGCATTGCTTAGATCCACTTTGGATCTAACACTTCTTTTTCCATGATGTAGGACACATGACCTAAAGACCTAGGATGCATGTCAAATGAGACAATGCAAAGGACATGAAGACCCAGATAACGCATACAACCAGCTCCAGAATGCACAAGACATTTCAAGGCAATGCATGTATTCATCATTCCTCTATCATGATTTCTTTTCTGCATATGTTACTCTAAGTTCCAATATGAAAGATGTAATATAAAAAGAACATTTATTTATCACATTACGTTTGAATGCACAATGTAATGATCAAGTATGAATTTGAAAACTTGAAAATGATCAATACTTAGAGTAAGATGTAACTTATAATATGATTGCAATAGCAATGTATTTGATCTATATTATTTGAACAATAGCATTTAAGAGGTGTACCTTTATAAAATATTTCACTATTTTTTATTATTATACTACATGTACAAAATTAGGATAACACGTCCACTAACTTCTTTCATTACCAGCTTCATTTTCTCAACTTGCCAATTTTTTTCTTGAGTTCCTCCATTATATTAAACTTCTTGCGACATCTTCATTTGAGCGCCTCTACTATTTGACTTCCATGACTTTAAGGGGATTATTTCTACTTTAACTTTGTTGATATTTTTGATAGCATATTGAATATTCTTTATATATATTTCTATTAACTTTTTTGTGTTCATTATTTCATATATGATTATCTATCACCATTTTTGTGTCCACTCGACTGTTAGGGAGGTGGAAACAACAAACAAAGGACTTGACTATGTTAGATCTCCAAATAAACCCAACAATTTGTTATAATTTTTTTAAACCAACCAATTTTTAGACATTTTAAATCATCACCCATACTTCATTCGCATGGTTCTCATGAACAAATAAGTATTTATATACAAACTTGCATTGATACATTAACCTATAGAGCCAATGAAATATTATAAAAATAGGCTTCAAAACTATGAAATTAATACCAAAGTGAGGAAGATAGGTATTTTTCAAAATTATTAAAGCAAGTAAACTAGCTCCAAGTTCTATTTTATTTGATTCGCTGACATTTCTATTTGTTACCTTGTCGCCATTACTAAAATTATATAACCCACAATCATCCAGTCCTGAACTTGTGAAAGATGGCGCCCTCGCGACATCCTAATCAGTTTTGAAGTTGTATAGATTGGTGAGATCATTATTTCGTGTTGGTTCAAAAGTTATGGAAAATGTCGACTCTCTAAGTTTGTCATTTTTATCCAATAACTCATGAAGGATAAAAACTTCAGGGACAAAATATATATCCAATTTAGCAGTGACAAGAGTTTTCACGTTCCTAATAGATATTTTCTATTAGAATCTAAAGCATAGTACAGATCATTAAATAGCCAATGTGATTAAGTTAGTTTGTTGGGTGGAAACATGAGTTTTGATAAGATTTAAGTCAAAATTGATGGCTACCAAATTAAATGGATTTGAATCTTAGATGAAGGAGTTAATTCTTTGCATGTCATCACTAACCTTTATTTTTGTCTTTGGAATGGGGCTCCCTGCAAATGATGATTTATGCAATGAAGATCATCAGCCAATATGCTAATCGGAATTGACAGAGAAAGAAATGAAATAATTCAACAATATTTCAAGCGTCTTGATGGAGGATGGGATATTAAATAAAGCTATGCTATCTATGCGAGTTATTTTTATGACCTTAAAGGAGATTGAGACCGAGAAGAGCTACACAAAATATTTTTAGAACTTCAGATTAGAAGATAGAGCAGTGCCTGAATAATTTCTCGATGAAATGCAAGATTTGCTAAGTATGATTTGAGTTGATGGAGCTCTAGTGTTCTGATTTTCAATGTTGCAATATATTTTCTTTTGAAAGGTCATGGAAATGGTCATATGTTATAAAGAATATAGTTTTAGTTACTTTCTTGTAATGTTTATTGTAAAAAAAATTGTTAATTCTTGGCAATAGTCACTTTCTTTTGGATATATATATGTACCTCTTTTGTAAAGGAAAAAAGGAGAAAAAAGGGTGAAAATATTTTCTATTTTTGGCTTTTTTGAAGGGGAATACATAGCTTTCTATTTTTAGTCTTGGTTTATTGTACGTAAATAAAAGCTTTGGATTCTACAATATTGTCCAAGAAATAAGGAGTTTATGAGACTTTGAGTTTATTTATTTCTCTTTGTGACTATTATTTTATTAAGTTAGTTCTAGTCATTCTGCAGTAATTTGGTCTATTATAATAGATTATGAGTGTGGAAATTTTTTGAACTTTGAATCCCCAATGCTTACACCATCTTAAAAGGATTACTATCATTTTTCTATTTATTTCATGTGGGAAATGTTCGTGAATGTGGGTAATTAAAATTAGTTTTATTTTGCTTTCAGGTTAATATTATACCTCATTTTATTCATTCCATATCTTTTGAAAGTAGTTGTGCCTTCCAAAATAAGTAGAGAATCAGTGTAGAAAGTCATCACCTATAATTCAATTGTTACTTCTTGTTTGTCTTTCATTTTTAGGTATTGTGAGTCAGTTTTAAGATTTATTTTAAGAAGAGAAAATATTTTAACTAATAAATTTTTGGTGACTCTTTTGGGGATCTAATTGTCGGTTCTTTTTTTCCCAAAAATTTGAAGGCGTCTCCCCTAGGACGGAGTTTGGAGACTTTGATTCTATTTAGAGATCTCTTGGCAGAAGAATTCCATTGTATTTTATAGCTTTGGTTGCAGCTCAGCCGTGGGGAACTCAGAATGGACTATTAGATCTTCCTCAATACTGAGCCCCACCTACAAGATCAAGATAGAACTTTCCAAGGTTTGCCAGAGATAAGACACAAGATCCTAAAGATCATATCAAACCATTCATAGATTCTTGTGGTATCCTTGGACTACAAGAAGAAGATGTGTTTGTGGGGTTGTTTGTTGAAAACCTCAATAGAGATGCTGCAACATGGCTTCAAAATTTGCAATACGAATGTATTATTAGGTGGGATTATTTAAAGGTAAAGTTTCTTGAAACATTTAAATTTCTAGTTGATACATATGAACTATTGTTAAAATTCTTTCAAATTAAAAAGAAATAGGATGAGTTGATAATAAATTTTGTTGAAAGATTTAATCGGTGCTTTAAAAATATTCCTCAAGAGTATCAACCAGCTAAAATTAATTAGTTATGTGTATTTATTACAACATTTCTTCCTAAAACTAATTTCCTATTGAAGTGCAAGATGATGCCAAATTTAGAAAATGCTCAGAAGGAAGCTATTGAAATAAAGGATGATATGATTATGACTAGAAGGAAATACATAGGTAAAAGTATCTTGAATGTCCCAAAATCTAAATTTTTTTATATAATCATTATTTTTATTAAAAAGGGATGCTTTGTAAAGAATTAGATTATAAGATCAGCGGAATCAATGGCTTATGTTTCCTTCTATCAAAATCTAATGGTGTTTAAAAAACAAAAATTTCATGCATCTCCCATGCTTAAGGATGACATATCTAATGTTGCAAGAGCTTATTGTTCTCATGCTGATAAATCTTAGTCTTCTAGGAATGCAGATGATTGTGCCACACAACTAGAAGAGTTGGTGTTTTTCTCAGCTACAACAACTACTGATAAAACATTTGATAGTATGCATAATCAATAATTGAACGAGAGTTTGTTAGAAATTCCTTTTCTTCAAATTTTGAATCTTTTACATTTGATACATATGACGTAATCATAGAAAATGATTTTAATATGGAAAGCATGGAAAATTGGAATAAAAAAGAAATGTGTGGTTGTGAGCGGTCATAAGATATCTCTTATACTGACATGCAGATAGATTATGAATATTTCCAATTCACTTGCAGCTATGATGGAAGTTTCTTGTAGGCAAATTATTTACAAAATTATAAATGTTCTAGAGAAATAGATGAGAGCATTGAATCATTCACCAATAATGAAATCTTCCACATTCAACGGAATTTTGAGATATTCAAATTTGTTGATGAAATTTTGTGAGACAATCTATGCTTAGTAGAATTTAACGGTTAGTTCATGATGGAATCCTTCTATTTTGAAAATGAATTTGATGATGCATTCCTTCAGAATGAGCATTTAGAGGGTCTAAGATTGAGCTTGGATAAAATATTCTTGTAGATAATCCTCGCATCCTTTATGAAGGTTTCCCATCAGGGATCTTCTTTATTATACAAAGAATCATAAAAAGTACACTCAAATTCTCAATGTAGGTTCTGAATAGCCGACACAACATAATGTGTTGATTCCAAATCTTTATGATTAAGAGTGGTATTTTGGTTCCAAAATTTTTGAAAATATTTCACAAGACATTATTGTTGGAACCCTTCTTACAATAGTCACAAGATGGTAGTTGAAAATGCTGCATTTTGTTTACTAGCCACTTTTTTCGCACCAACAAATATTTTTCCCAACCATTTATTTATTTCACTTTAGAAGGCTGGTGCATTTCATGAGGTAAGGGGCTTCACACCCTATATATTTGTAAATAAAGTTTTTTTTGTGTTGTAGGCTTTTGAAATTTTTGGTTTGTCCATATTTGGATTGTGCCTCCATCACCTCCACCCTTCTGCAAGTAACTGCATGCCCTTTGTCTTGGTTGGTGTTCATAGAGACTTTTTAACCCAATAGATAAATAATTTTTCTCTACCGTAGATATTCTAGATTCTCTTCATCCTTTCAGTCCTCATCCCCCCTCAAAGCCTATTGTTATCACAATTTTTAAACCAACCAATTTTTAGATTATTTTAGCATTTCCCATGCCTCACTTGCGTGGTCCTCATGAACAAATAAGTGTTTATATATAAACCATTATCGATAAATTTTCCTATAGGCCTCATGTCATATTATAAAATAGGCTTAAGGACTAAAAATTTCATACCAAAGTTAGAAAGATATATATTTTTAAAAAATATTGAAGCAAGTAAACTACCTTTCCAAGTTATTGTTTTCTTTGATTCCCCAACATTTCTCATTGGTGCCTTGTCGCTAGTTAAATAAAAGTTCATAACCCCAATCATGAAGTTATGAACTTCTGAAAGGTGGTTCCCCTGTGAGATCCTAATTAGTTCTAAAGAGTGTAGAGCCGTGACATCACGATTCTGGGTTGGTTTAAAATTTATTGAAAATGTCGACTCTCTGACCTTGGCCTTGTCTTCTGATATCTCATAAAGGATAAAAAAAATTATGGACAACATACATAACCAATTTAGAAATGCTAGGATATAGCACATTCCTCAAGGATATAATCTATTTAAATCAAAAGGATAGTACATATCATTAAATAGTCACCCTTATTAAGTTAGCTTTTGGGGTGTCAATGTGGGTTTTGATAGAATTTAAGTCAATATTGATGGTTGCCAAATTAAATAGATTTAACTCTTGGATGAAGGATTTCATTCTTTGTGTTCCATCACCATCCTTTGTTTTCATCTTAAAAATGGGGCTTCCTACAAACAATGATTTAAAAATGAAGACGCTCAACCAATTTGCCAACCTGACTTTGTTGGAATTAATGGGAAGTAGTACTATGAGGGGAGGGGTGAATTAGTACCTCTAAAACTTTTAGCACCTTACAAAATTCATCATTAGTAATCATTCAATTCTGATTTTCCAACCATTACTATTATTCTTTCTTATATATCTTATTGTTTGTTCAAAATCTTTA
Organism: Thuja plicata; assembly: GCA_018584345.1. Lineage (NCBI taxonomy): Eukaryota > Viridiplantae > Streptophyta > Pinopsida > Cupressales > Cupressaceae > Thuja > Thuja plicata. The sequence continues at coordinate 1,486,441 of MU223875.1, read as the reverse complement.
ATAGTTTTCAATCATTCATAGAAGTATTCATGAAATTGATAAACATATAACACAAGATATGGTATCGTAGAAAACTCTTGTTAGGAAGTAAAAACTGCGATCGAGATGACACCCACAAAACTTCACTATCTGCAAAATGGAAGGGAGCCGGTTAAGGCTTACAATTTGATCACTTATGATGATTTACCCTGTTAAGAGTATTAAGTTGGAGACTTGTTAAGATCTACTCTGTTAAGAGCTTTAGAAACACTAATTTAAGTGTGCACTCAGTTTTGAGCAATAGGACGGTTAAGCCCACCTTTCTTGAAAGGATTTCATTAGTGTACTACACTTGTTAGAATGAGTACAAATGTTGACCTGATTGTATACAATCTACTATTTCTAATTTACATATCCATTAAATATTTTTTCATAATAATATCACCTTAAGTGATTGATCAATACCTTTTTTCTTCTTTTCAGTAGCTTCCGTTTTGTTCTTGAAAGCTGATTAGATTTTGTTTGTGTTCTTCTACATGAATTCTCTATCTGGTCTATAGTTTCTCTTCATGGATACTATCTTCATTGAACAACAACTATTCTCAATGGATTGAGCACCTATTTATACAAGTATTTGACCTATCTTGGAATTCACATTTTACAATGTTAACTCTCAGATCCAAGGTTTACAACTTGACCTTGATCTTTAGTTTGCATGTTTTAAAACAGTAAAACTAATTTAAAAAATAACAATTACATTTGCTTCCTCCGCACATAATGGATTTAAAAGAAAATCAAGAAGTTATAAATACAACTTCAGTGATTTATCTAATGTGGAAAGTCAGATCCAATTTTTGTAGAATGTAACTAACTGTCAATTCTTGATCATAGGTTTGAACTTGCATTCTGTCGGTGTTCCTTGACTGAACTGTTCATCGGGTTCCCTGTATCTGTTGGGTTCCTCTCTTTGTTATACTGTCAGGTAGCACTATTGTTACTTTTCGACTATCTTTTACCTTTTTGTCATCGGGTAATACTTAACAGTGTTTGTCGGGTAACCTTGGTGTTGGATAGTGTTGTGCCCTGTCTGTCAGTGTAGAGTAAACCGATGGTGCAGATCATGTTTTTCTTTAAGCATACTAACGGAAAAATATAATGCCTTCAATCTCCCCCTTTGACATTAGTATCAAAAACTGATATGTGTATAATACTGAAATTATTACACCATGTTTATATCCTTGTCATAATATGACTCCCCCTTATTGCGTGCATCGGTACAATGTATGAATATGCACATGTATACTATTTGATTTCTTTATGTACATTATTTCCTTATACATATAATTTCCTCCTTTTAACTGAGGTGATGTACATATCAAATTCCCCCTTTCTTTGATACTGATGACAAAAATGTACAACTTATAATATGCCAAAATTGTGACAAAATTGTGTAACTTACAATGTGTCAAATACGTTAGAATGGGTAATTTTGATATCTTACATTAGTTTCTCCCAGTGTTCTTTCAATTGTTCTAGTGCCATGTGTTGCAGCTCTAGTCTTGTGTGCAAATCATAAATGTTGTCTAGGACAAACATTTCCAGGGTGGCAATTAGAGTATTTTCCTATGTCATATTTTGTTGCAGGAGTGTAAGTGTCGGTAAGAGCTTAACTTGGAGCTCATTGACCTTATCTCTATACTTCATCTCTGCAAAATTAATGCCTTGTCTCTATTTCCTAGCCTGTATGATTTGTTGATTGTGCAATTTAAGTGCTTCTTCTGTGTTCGTTAGATTTTGTGCACTGGATTGAAGATCAACATCTATTTTTTCTATCTTATCGGTATACTCCTTAGTGATTTGATCTAAAGTGAACAATTTCTTGATTAAGGTAACAACTTCTGATAAAATTGGGTCAATTGTACTTACCAATTCAAATAGCTTGTCCTTTTTCAATGCCACTTCCTGGCTTATTTTCTCTGCGAGCTTGAATTCATACTTTTGTTCAAGTCTTTCTTCCATAGTCTTCTCAGCATCGGTATTATGAGATGTTATTGCATATGTGAGTATGACCAGTTGATCAATAATTGGAGAATTTTGATCAATATCTGAGTAGATAGTACAATTTGTTGAAGTATATTTCTTGCTACTTCCAGTACCTTGGCCTCTTTTCCTACTCTCTTTAGCTTGTCTTGAATGGCTTTTCTTTCATAGATTTTTGCATATTTTGTCAATGTTGTTGGATCTAATTGCCTTGGATCAAAGACTAGAATCTCAATGATTTCATCTAGAGTTACTGGATTTTTATTCTTTCCTTTCTTCTTCTTTGAGATTTGAGGGGATGCAGATGTATGAACTACCATAGCTAGTTCATTTGTTCGCTTTGAATTGCTTGGGGAAGGTTTTTTTGATGATGCATCTTGTGTTTTATGCTCATTTTGCACCTATCGGTTATGTGAAGACGTCTCTTCATTAACCTTGGGTGTTTCTACAGAATGTGCTCCTGATTTCTTTTCTATCTCATCCTTCTTTCCTTCTTCACCTTTTTTTGAAGGCTTGTCCCCTATTTCCTTTTGATTTTCTTCCTTATTCTGATCAGTAGAAGTATCTTTTTGATCATTGGTTGCAGCTTTCTCTACACTTGTATCTGTAGTTCTTTTGGCTTCTTCATCACCCTTATCTTTGGGTGTGCTTGTTTCCTTTTCATTTGATCCCTCATTTCCCTCTAGTAAGTTTATTGTCTTCATTAGGACAGGCATGTTACTCTGAGTTGTGACTTGGGCTTTGTCAGTATTGATGTCCTTCTTGTCGGTTAGTGCCTTGTCAGCAGTGACATCCTCTTCTTTTTGTATAGCTTCTATAGGGTCTTGTACTTTTGAGTGCATGATTGAAGTGTCCTGCACTTGTTCATCAGTAATGTCAATTATCTTACCATCTGATGTCTTCAGTACTTGATGGTGTTGATCCTTAAGTGTGATAAATATTACATCATCTTTCTTCTTTGGATCATTGTTGGAATCATAGTGAGTGACATCTTGGAAATTATCATCCATACCTGTGTCTAAGTTAATAGGTTCATCATCACTTTCTTTATTGTCCAGAGCAATATGCTGAGGACTTGCATTATCTGTCTCCTCCTCTCTATGAGGTGTGTTTGTGAGAAGTAATTGCTTTTCAACACTTTTTAACTTTGCCAGTAGATCCAGGAGATGTCTCCATTTGGTTTCTGTCATTGAATTCAGTTCTATAAACTTGTTCTCTAGTACTTTGTAAGCCCTTATTTTGGCTACAAATTTACTTGAGTGTTTCTTTAGTACTTCTTGTATCTCTTCAAATTTGGATTCAGGAGGGATCAGTCTCACAAGAACTCTTTCTCTCACTTCTCTTTCTGTTTGCAGGGCATATGACCACTGTTGGTATACCCTTTTACCTAGCTCTTTAGGTATTTGATTTACAAATTTAGCAGGGGCATACTTGTTCTTAAGCATTGAATTTATGACTGCCTCTTAAATTTTATTTTGATCCTCTGGATTTAGTGTATCCCATTGCCTGATCTTTTTATCAGACATGGTTCCATGAGTAGTAATTGATTTGGCAGCTTCATCTACCATTTGATTTCTGAAGTTTTTCTTTACTACATCTGGTTCATCATCTTTGGTGTCATCCAAGTCAGCCTTTCTCCTAACAAACCTTTTTCTTTTCTTTGTTGGTGTGGTTTTGATAGGTTGTTGTTTTTTTTCTTTTTGATGGCTGCTTCCTCATATAGGTCCTTACTTGACCTTTCTTTAGTGGTGTGGTATCAGTAGCAACAGTTTGACTTCATGTTCTTTGCTTCTTTGTAGGAGGTGGAGATGGAGGTGTATGAGATTTAGTAGCCTCTGTATCTGATTTATTTTCTTCTATTTCTTCACCGATGGTGCCCTGTTCATCAGTTTCCTCTTATTGATCCTGCTCTTCTTCTGAGACCAATAGAATCTTCTTGAGATTCTTAACCATTTTATCTTTCTTGTTTATAGTTTTCTTGACTTCTAGGCCATGTTTTATCTTAGATTTGGCCTCCTCATATGTTCCAAACCTTGGTTGTTTCTTATCAATGGGATCATTGATTAGTTCCTCAATTGCACTTATAGCTAGATCAATATTGATCTCATAGTCTAATAGTGCTAACCAAGTTGTTCTTGGTATAACTGGTTTGATATGTGTGAAGTCTGTGTCTTCCATGAAACATATCTCATCTTTGTATTTTTCAACTAGTTGTTCAAAAATCCTAGTTCTTTCCATCATATTTTCCTTGAACTCAAGGAAGTATGCAGACATGGCAGACTCAAAGTTGTCTACTAGTGACTTAATCAGTTCACTAATCTGTTGGGTTACTAGTTTGGTAGAGTCCCATACAACTTTTCCTACTGAAGGAAATTATTCTTGAAAATAGAAAAATGTACGCATGATAAGTGATCCAAACTTACATGTGTTTCTCTTTGCAAACCTGATTTTGATCATATTTTCATCAAGTTGTTTCAATAGGATCTCAAACAGATCCATTTGAATTCCTTTTGTTACAATCTTGTAACTTGTGCCTACTGTTGTTGTAGAAATTTTTTTCATTTTGCTAGCCTGAAAATTTTTGTAACCAATAACACATGCACCAAATTTTAACTCTTTGTTGGTGATTATGTTTACTTTGAGACCTCTGTTGTCTCCTTCTGCATTGGTGAGTTTTGTAACTTCTTTCATGGATGGATGTTTGTGTGCCCTAGGCTTGTCGGTTATCAGATAACCAGTGGTAGCATGAACAACATCCTTTGTTATTTTCTTGGGTTGGTCTAGCCATAGTTTGTTGTCATGCATCCTGCTCAAGACTAACCTTATCCATTATGTCTTGAATTTTGTCAGGAAATTTAGGGCATTGGTTAACCCTTTGACCTCAAAGTGTTTGTGTTCTTCTTTTAGTTTTCCTTCGGCATCACATAGCTTCTTAAAAGCTTCATCCATTTATAAATCACCTATCTCAGTGATCTTGCAGTGAATATAAGACCTAACATCTTCTATGAGCAAAACCCTAGGCAGAATTTTTGAAAATGCGCCAGCTTCATCGGGTTTTGATGCAATTTCTGGACAAATTTTGTACTTAGGTTCTATACATCTTCTATACTTGATTAGTTTCACCAACTTCTTCTTTTCATTCTTAAACTTAGAAGTTCTTGATGTGGTTGCCATTGTTTTTCAAGTACTTAGGGTTTTCTTGAAATTAGGGCTTTCTTGACAAAACAATGACAGAGATCTTTTGGTGCCTTTGGTACTTACTTCAATTCACAATGGTGATGAGGAATCTGTTCTTTGTGTGCTAAATTGATCTGTACACACTTTTTCTTTCTACTCTATAATTGCTTTGATGTTGCTCTTCTTTTTCTTCAAATCACAGGTGAAAAATGAAGTTGTGTCGTTGACTATTTATAAACTTTTTGACCTAAGTCTTTGCAATAAATGCTCAACAACTCATCAAGACATCAAGATGGGTTTCATCATGAGGATGTTTCCAATCATCATCGGTGAAGATATGATGCTTAGGGAAGTTTGTTAAACACTTTGATTTTATCGATAGATATTGGTATTCTGTCACGACCAATTCTAAACTTTGCTTTCTTACTGACGGTCATCAGGTTACATTGGTAGTTTACCATAATTACTAGTGGACCAAAAAATTTTGGTAAGTGTAAAACAACTCATTATTGTGTTCACCAATGATTTTTGGTATGTGTTTACTGACGGTGTTGCATTCTTAGATTAGTAACAAGTAAAGTAGTATGCATCTTTGGTTCATACAAATTTTGATTATCTATCAATTTATATAATGGAACTGATGCAAAATATAACTTGGTATAGCGTAGTTCCATACTTACTTGTTCAACACAAGTGTGGTTGGTGGTGTCACCGGATCCATTGGATGGGGTGTCACCATTTGCATTGCTTGGTCCAGCTTCATCATTGCTTGCAAATTTTATCCACATTTTGTCTCTCACCCTCCGGATATCTTCGATAGTGTTACCATTGGGATATGTTCTTGTTTCTGTCAATCTGTCTTTGAAATCTTTCTTGAGATGACCAATTTTATGACAGTGTATGCATTCCATTCTAGGGTTTGACCAGCCTCTAGAGCTTTTGGTCCATGCTCTCATGCAGTTTGCAGTAATGTGACTATATCTACCACATGTTGTACAGTTTGTCCAAGTGTTGTAATCCCATACATATTGATTACCGATTCTCTTTGGCTGATAAGGAACTTCTTTACCTTTTGGATTCCATGCTTTCCTTTTCTTTTTCCAGCATTCTTCAGATGTGTGCCCATTCATCTTGCATGTAGGACAATATTTGTCCATGTAGGTTTCCTTCCTTGGCTTTTCTATCTTTCTCTTGCATTCATAAGCCTTATGTCCTTTCTTGTTACATTTATAACAGAATCCTATGAATGAAGGTGTAGGTGTAGATTTAGGAGTACCTTTCATTTTACCTCAGCATGCATTTGATGTGTGCCCTTGCTTTCCTCAGTGCTTGCATTTTAGCTTTCTCGGTCTTGGATTTTCGTAGACATTCTTTGGATTTGATGATTCTCCACTTTCGGTAAAGCCTATACCGCTGTTGTTGTTGACCCTTCATTGTCCCTCAGGAAATTCATCCATTCTTTCATTGCTTTCTTCAGCCTTTCTGATAATCTCATTATGTTGTTGTAGAATTCTAACCTCATTCTTTAGTTTTTCATTTTCTTCTATTAGTTCACCGATAATCTGTATTCTCTCAATGAGTTCCACATTTATTCTGTTTGCTTCTTGACTCATAAGGATAATCTGATTTGTGAGATCATGGTGATGCTCAACATGTCTTTGAATTTCCATTTTATTTTCTTGTAGTTTCTCTGAAATCTTCCTTATATCATCAATAGCAAGTGCTCTTTCTATTTGAGGTTGTCTGGTAGAACTCATCACATCAATCATCCTTACCATCTGGGTCTCTTGACCAATTTGCAGCATCTTTATTTTCTCTGTTAGATGTAGATTGATCTCCTTTATATTTGTGATGTTCTCTTCTAATGTATCTGATGTATTACTTGCATTTGATCCTGAAGATTTAAAGAAATCTCGAATCTCTTCTTCTTGATAGTCTTTTTCATTGTTCCTAGTAGCCATACCTTTTCTTTCATCCAACAACTCTCTCATCTTGATTCTTACTTCTTTATACTGTTCATAGAACATATGTATCTCAAGATTTTTGTTCTCAATATTCTTATCAAGTTTGTACTTTTCCATTGTATGATCTTTTCTCTTAAGCCTTTAATCTTTTCAAGAAGATACTCAGCTCTGATACCAATTGTTGGAATTAATGGGAAGTAGCACTGAGAGGGGAGGGGTGAATCAGTACCTCTAAAAATTTCAGCACCTTACACAGTTCATCATTAGTAATCATTCAATTTTGATTTTCCAACCATTACTGTTATTCTTTCTTATGTATCTTATTGTTTGTTCACAATCTTTAATAGTTTTCAATAATTCATATAAACATTCATGAAATTGACAAACACATAACACAAGATATGGTATCACAGAGAACTCTTGTTAGGATGTAAAAACTATGGTGGGGATGAAACCCACAAAACTTCACTATCTGAGAAATGGAAGGGATTCGGTTAAAGCTTATAATTTGATAACTTCTGATGATCTACCCTGTTAAGAGTATTAAGCTAGAGACATGTTAAGATCTACTCTTTTAAGAGCTTTAGCAACACTGCTTTAAGTGTGCACTCAGTTATGAGATTTACAATAGGATGGTTAAGCCCACCTTTCTTGAAAGGATTTCATTAGTGTACTACACTTGTTAGGATGAGTACAAATGTTGACCTGATTGTATACAATATACTATTACTAATTTACAGATCCATTAAATCTTTTTTCCTAATAATATCACCTTAAGTGATTGATGAATACCTTTTCTCGGCTTGTTGGTAGCCTCTGTTCTATTCTTGAAAACTGATTAGATTCTATTTGTGTTATTCTACATGAATTCTCTATCTGGTCTTTAGTTTCTCTTCGTGGCTACTATCTTCATTGAACAACAACTATTCTCAATGGATTGAGCACCTATTTATACAAGTATTTGACCTATCTTGGAATTCACATTTTAC
>MU223875.1:1462806-1478242 GCA_018584345.1 Thuja plicata | reverse complement strand
TTTTACAATGTTAACTCTCAGATCCAAGGTTTACAACTTGACCTTGATCTTTAGTTTGCATGTTTTAAAATAGTAAAACTAATTAAAACAATAACAATTACATTGCTTCCTCCGCACATAATGGATTCAAAAGCAAATCAAGAAGTTATAAATACAACTTCAGTGATTTATCTGATGTGGAAAGTGAGATGCACTTTTTGCAGAATGTAACTGACTGTCGGTTCTTGATCATCGATTTAAAATTGTAGTCTGTCAGTGTTCCTTGACTGAACTATTCATTGGGTTCCTTGTATCTGTTAGGTTCCTCTCTTTTTTGTACTATTGGGTAGCACTATTGTTACTCATCGACTATCTTTTACCTTTTTGTCATTAGGTAATACTTAACAGTGTTTGTCAGGTAACCTTGGCGTTGGATAGTGTTGTGCCCTATCTGTTGGTGTAGAGTAAATTGATGGTGTAGATCATGTTTTTATCTAAGCATACTAATGGAAAAATATAATGCCTTCAGACTTGATAGAGAAAGAAATGGAATAATTTGACATTATTTAAAGTCTCTTCACGATCGTATGGGATCTTAAATTAATCTATTTTTTTCTAGGAGAGTGATGTTTATGAGCTGGAAGTAGAATGAGACTGAGTAGAACTACACAATATAGTTTTGGAACTTCAAATCATATAAGATAGAGAAGTTCTTGAAGAGTTTCTTGATGAAATTAAATATTTGCTAAGTATGATCAAATTTGATGGAGTTCTAGTGTCATGATTTTCAACAAGGCAATATATTTTCTTTTGAAAGGTCATGGAAACAATAATATGTTATAAAGAAACATATTTTAGTTACTTTCTTGTAATGGTTATTGTCAAAAAAAATTTAATTCTTTGAAACGAACACTTTCTTTCAGATATATATGTACTACTTTTGTAAAAGAAGAAAAGGAGGAAAAAGGGGGAAAATCTTTTTAATTTTATTTTTGGGCTTCTTTAAGAGGAATGGATAGCTTTCTATTTTTATTCTTGATTTATTGTACCAAAAATAGAAGCTTTGAATTTTGCAATATTGTTAAAGAAATAAGGAGCAATTTCTGAGACTTTGTGCTTATTTATTTCTCTTTGTGACTTTTATTTTCATAAGTTAGTTCCAGTCATTCTTGGGTAATTTGATCTGTTATAACAAATTAAGAGTGTGGTCATTTAATGAACTTTGAATGTTGAATGCTTACACTATTTGAAAAGGATTACTAACATTTTTCTATTTATTCCATGTGGTTAATTAAGCATTGTTTTATTTATCTTCATCCACTTCATTTTAAATCACTGTTCTGCATCTCCTTTCATGGCTATGGGTAGCTGTTAGCACCTTTTCTACCTTCAGGTTAAAATCATACCTCATTTTATTCATTGCATATATTTTGAAGGTAGTCGCGCCTTGCAAAATAAATAGAGAGAACATATAAGAACTCATTACCTCTAGCTCAATTGTTAGTTCTTGTTTGTCCTTTATTTTTGGGCATTGTGAGTTAGTTTTAAGGTTTATTTAAAGAAGGAAAAAATTGTTAACTAACAAAATTTTCTCTTCTTAATGTGTGAAAGTTTGCAGAGAGGTAAGTCCAAATCATTATCTTCAATATATTCTATTTTGGGAATTATTCCCTCCTTCTCCATATATCTTTGTAGCTTAATAAAGCCTTCTACATTTCATTTCTTTACTTTAGTTTACTAGAATTGGCATATGTTTTTATTATTATATCTTTTGTATTGTTTTTTATTTTTCTTCAATCTTCAGTACTCTATCTATATTAGACAAATGTGCACTACACTAGCACCTTGTACTAGAATTTTCATCCAAAAGTCGCCCATGTGTTTTAGGCAATGAGTTTGCAAAGCTTTGAGATTAATCTCTACCGTTTGTCATTTCCTTAATTTTCGTCAAAATAATATTATCATTCAACATATTTTATTTATTTATTTAGTGTTCATTTACTAATTGAATCAATTTAAATAATTCTTTAGTATTTGATCCACATAGCTCATTTTACTAGTAGAAGTGAGGTGGCACAAGGGAAGGTCCATCCCTTGAGACTTTAATTGGTCTCTAGGTGAGTGCACTTTTTCCTTCTCCACATTTTTATATATTCTCAGTCACCACTTATAATTGATTATGTTCATCATGGTTAGTGAAAGGATACTAATAGATGTTATCCAATAATATTGCAAATGACTTATTTTCTTCTCTGATTGATATCATTTACATATATGGATATTTTCTTAGTTTAATCTTGCAACAATTGGGTGCAACTATATTACCCTTTCCGTAGTTCACCTAATAGTTTATACATTAGGATACATATAGTTAAGAAATATATAATCCCCATGTTTCTATATAAATCCTACATTCCAAAACATGAAGTAGATTATCCAACCATATCCTATGTTTCTATATTTATTTATGGATGCATCCATAAATGGGAAAATGCTCTTGTATTCCCAAATACGAATCTACCTTGGTACCTTATTGGTGTCTCTTTTGCCTCCCATACTTGGTAACTATGATGAAATTTAATTGTGGTTGCTTTTCCATCACCACACTACTAAATTCAATTTTATTAGAATATTCGTATTTATCTAGGAAATAAAGAACTTTAATTTGAAATGATTCGTTTAGCTATGAGATCTATACTAGATAGAGTACTAAAGGTATGTGAGATAAGTGGAAACTAAAATACATTTAATGGGACCCTTTTATAGTAATATTCCTAATAGTGGTTCCATTTTTTAAGGCACTTGTATAATCAATATGAGATCGTAATACCAAACTATTGTACCATTCAATTCTGATTTGTTTTCAACCAATAATTTTGTTTATTTTAATTTGTAAGAATAAATGTAAATGATTAAAATAAAGCATAAACTTTTAATTAGATATTTGAAGTAGTAATAAACTATGCAAATAGAAAACAATTAACACCTACTTCTAACTTAGTAGACTCTTATCTAAGAGAATAGATTTTAAAAGTCCATGATAATTATCATTAAGATTTCTAATATTGATTCGGTTGTAAATTTTTTTTATCAACTTCTGAATCACACTCTGTTATCCATCATTAGGATGAGCATAAGAGAGCATAATGAAAATAAATAAAGTTGTAAACTTGAGCAAGATGAAAAGAGATGAAGCGTTGAAAATAAAATCATGTGACAATTTATATGTGGTACAAAAATAATAATTAAAGAGGAACTTCGGCAAAGGTTAAAATAAAGAGAAACTATAAGAAAAAGAGGGATTAAATATGCTAAAAAGGTAAGAGAAAAATGGAAGGCCTATATATACATATACATATACATAAAAAAATATATATTGATGACATTAATTTTCCATTAGTATGCAAACAACATTTTTGGTAAGCATACACTGAAAGACAGAACAAAGAGCAAACCAAAAATCAGATACAAAGAGATCACCGAAAATGACTAAGTCCATAGAAAACTGATGACACAACTTTGTGTGTACACCAAAATTACAAAGCAGAAAGATAAAGAGGAACCTGACAGAGGAACCCGATGTGTAAGATAAAGTGAAAAGCAAGGGATAGATAAAGTGCAAACCAAAGAGATAGTTAAAGAGAAACTGAGAGAACAATTTACCGAAAGACAATCAACTGATTTCAGAAGCATAACCGGCCGTCAGGAAACAAGAATTAGTTAAAGCCCACAAAAAGTTGATCTGACTTCCACGCCTGATAAAGAAGTCTTAATCTATTTATAGGATCTTGATTTGTTTTAAATCCATTTCTTTAGGGACAAGAAACATGAATGTAAGTGCTTTAACTAGTCTAACTGATTTAAAACACATAGACTAGGAGATCAAGGTACAAGATGTAAACCTGATCTGAGAGTTAACATTGTTTTTTGTGAAACTTGATGATGTCAATCCATCTTATAAATAGATGATGTAAGATCATTCATTAAAAAGTGTGTGAATATAGAAGAAAGGATGAATGAAGCCTATGAACACATCGATGGATCAGATTGAAAATTTCAAGAACTGGAACAACAAAAGGTGAATTTGGTTAGCAAGAACCAAGAACAAAGGCTACCGAGAATCAGAGGTATTACTGAATTACATTAGGAGATAATTGCATTCATTACACTTAAATGGATCTGTATCAACAATAGGAGATTGCATTTACTAGGAAAAATTGAAATTTTCTATCATTCTAACAAGTGGAGCAAAGTGTAAAATCATTTCATGGAAGGTGGATTTAATAGTCCAACTACACATCTCTTAACAAAGTGCACACTCAACAGTGTTTCTAAAGATCTTAACCAAGTAGAATTTAACAGGTCTCCATAGATACTCTTAACTAGGTAGATCATCAGAAGTGATCAAATTGTAAGCCTTAACCGGCCCCTTCCAATCTATTGATAGTGAAGATTTTGTGGGTGCCATCCCCACTGCAGTTTTTAATTCCTAACATGAGTTTTCTGGGATATCATATCTTGTGTTATGTGTCAATTACTTTCATGAATGTTTCTATGAATGTTCACATGTAGGTTAAGTTAATGAATTGATATAACTCACATCAAGATAGTATAGATCATATGAATGGATATACAATTGATTACACAAAGGTTAATTGATTAAAGGATACAAAATTTTTAGAGTTACTGATTCACCCCTCCCTCTTAGTACACTCTTCCCATTAATTCCAACAATTGGTATCAGAGCTAAGTCTCTTTTTTAGAAAAGCCTAGAGGCTTAAGAGAAAAGATCATACAATGGAGAAGTACAAACTTGATAAGAATATTGAAAATAAGAAGATAGAAATTTAGATGCTCTATGAACAATATAAAGAAGCTAGAATCAACATAAGACAACTGTTAGATGAAAGAAAGATTATGGAATCTCACTTTAATGAGATAGATTATCACGAGGAAGAGATACCAGATTTCTTTGAGTCTTTAGGATCAACTACAAGAAAAGCATCATATACATCAGAAGAAAACATCACAAGCCTAACTAAAATCAATCTACATCTAGCAGGACAAGTTAAATATCTACAAATCGATCAAGAGACAAAGATGGTAAGGATTATTGATGTCATGAACAATGCTAGACAAGCTTAGAAAGAAAGAATACTAGCTATTGATGATAAAAAAAAGATTACAGAAAAGATACAAGAAAAAGAGTCTAAAATACAAAGACTTACAAAGCATCACCATGAGATTACAAATTAGATTATTCTTATGAGTCAAGAGGAAAACAAAATAAATGTTGAAATCATTGAAAGAATAGAAGCTATTGGTGAGCTGAGGGATGAGAATGAAAAGTTGAAACATGAAATAAGAATTCAACAGCAGCATAATGAAATTATCAAGAAAGCTAATGAAAGAAATAAAAGAATGGATGGTTTTCTTGAAGAACAATAAAGAGTCAACAAAAATACCATTATAGGTTTTACTGAGAATGGAGAATCATCAAATCAAACTGATCCAAGGAATGTCTATACAAATTCAAGACCAAGAAAGCTTACATGCAATCACTATGGAAAGAAAGGCCATACATCAAATTTATACAAAGGAAAAATGAAAGGTATTCCTAAATCTACATCTTCATTCATAGGATTTTGTTACAAATGTAACAAGAAAGGACATAAAGCATATGAATGTAAGTCTGAGATAAAACAACAAAATAAGGACAACTACTTGGAAAAATATAGTCCTAATTGCAAAATAAATGGTCACAAAACTCTTAAATACTGGAAAAAGAAAAGGCAAGCATGGAATCCTAAAGGTCAAGAAACTCCCTAACAACCGAAGAGAGTCAGTAACCAGTATGTATGTGATTACAAAATTTATAAAAATTGTACAACATGTGGAAGATTTGGTCACATTGTTGCAAACTATATGAGATAGTGGACTAGAAAGTCTAGAGGTTGGACTAACCCCAGAATGGCATGCTTACACTGTCATAAAATTGGTCATCTCAACAAAGACTGCAGAGATAGAATGACAAAGACCAACACATATCCCAATGAAAATACCATTGATGACATCTGGAGAACAAGAGACAAAATGTGGAGGAAAGCTTCAAACAATGATGAAGCTGGATCGAGAAATTCAAATGGCGATAGCCCATCCAATGGATCCGGTGACATCACCACCCCCACCTAAATAGAACAAGTAAGTATGGAACTACATTACCCAAGTTATTATTTTACATCAGTTCCATAATATGTTGATATAATGCCAAATTAGCATAAGTAAAGATGCATGATATTACTTGTTAAAATATTTGATAACTTTTCTATCGGGCATACATACTGAGATCCGCCGGTACACACTCAAACCTGAGACTGCCTACACTTACCGAGAAGCATCGGTTAAAATCAAAGTTGTTAGTATAAACTGGGCCTCATCGGTAATTGAAAAAAGTAAACAAGTGGTTTGCAATACCAAAACCCATTGGTAAAGGCAAATGGTGTAATGACCACCCTGAAACGTCATGTTATCACTGAACAAAAGTTGAAATCTTAACTGACAAACTCCATCTTCACACATCAAGGTGTTGGTAAGCATTAATGGCATACATTTAGGTCAAAAGGATATAAAAAGACAATTGGTTAGTCTCATTGTTCACCACAACCAGAGCAGAGTGACGAAGAGCGATTTTCAAGTAGAAAGTGACAGAATCACAGAGCGACCACAACTTGACATAGACCACTCCACGCAAATCAGAAATCTTTGCAAGTATAAACAGTAAGTTCTACAGAACTAAGAACTCTATTTCACACATTTCATAGAAAGCCCTAAATTTGAAAAATGGCTATGACATCAAGAACTGTAAATTGAAGAACACTAAGAAGCATGAGTAAATTGAAGAACACTGAGAACTATAAATACAAGATTCACCTTGAGAATGTCTCACAACCCGATGATGTTGGAGCATTCTCATGAATACATACTAGGGTTTTTTCTCATGGAAGATGTACGATCATTCATACACTGCAAGATTGCAAAAATAGGTGATTCAGAGGTTAAACAAGCTTATAAGAAGCTATGCAACGAAGATAGGTCATTAAAAGATGAACATAAAAAAATTAGTTGAAAGGGATCACCAATGCCCTAATGTTCCCAAAGGCATTCAAAACTAACTAGATTTGGTTATTACTAAGCCAAATGCACAGCCGTAGACTTTGGTTGGATGAACCAAAGATGATAACCAAAAATGTTATCCATGCGTTCACCGGTTACCCTGTAACCGAGAAGGTGAAAGCACTAAAGTATCCACCCAAGGCTGAGACTGAGAAGATCATAGGAGCCAAATGGGATGGCAGAGGATTGAAATTTTCCACCATAACTAATGACCAAATGAGAAAGAGGGGAAGGATCCCCGAACAACTCATTGAGAAGTATAAAGATGAATTATGTTTTATGGTTGATACAGATCATACTTATATCAAGTCTGCTATACCAAGGGAAGCATGGCTTCAACCATTAGAAAATGAAATAAACATTGATCTTGCATCTAAAGCAATTGATTCCTTGTTAAATGAACCACTATATAAGAAACAACCCAAGTTTGGAACATATGAGGAGGCCAAAACAAGAATAAAATCTGGCCTGGATGTTAAGAAAATTGTCAGGAAAAAGGACAAGATGGTAAAGAACCTCAAGAAGATACTGTCGACAACAGAGGAAGAAACTGAGCAGGAGGAAGAAACTGAAAAAGGAGGAAGACACTGAAGGAAATTTACCTATCGATGAAGCTGAAGAAAAGAATGACTTCAAAGCCATAGAGTCAAATTCACCACCTCCTCCACCAACCAAGAAGCCAAGGACCACAGCTGCTTCTAGAACAAGAAGCCAAACATCTAAGGATTCAACTCCTTCACAGGTTAAGGAAAGGAAAGGTCAAAAAATACAAGAGGAAAGTGACCACACTGAAGAGAGGTGCAAACAAAAGAGTGAGAAAGCTCATAAGAACCCAAAAAGATATTGAATAGACCGAGAAAGATGAAGCTATAGAGGCAGAAAATGTCAAAGTTAAAGCTCCAAAAACTATTGATGACATTTGTAAATCTATTCTGAATTCAGGATATATTACAAATTCTAAGATTAGAAGATGGCTGAAACTAGATCCAGAAGATCAGAAAAAGTTGAACATGCCATCATAGAAAAAATATACAAGTTCAAATATGTACCTATCAAGTTTGAAAGCAATAAAAAACCAAGGGAACTATTAGAAAGACTATACTCTAGATGGGCATTTTCTTTGAAGAGTGAAAAAGAAATAAGAGAAAGAGTACTTGTTACTCTCATGCCTTCTAAATCCAAGAAGGAAGAAATAGATGAGCTGATGGAGAAACACAAAAAGGAGTTCTCACCGAAGATGAGAGCCTATAAATTTCTCAAAGGAAATCTTATAGAGCTTAAACATAATAGCCATAAGAAATGGTGTAAGATTCTAAACATACCTACTGAGGAAGAAAGCCCTGAGAAACACCTACAACAAAAAGATGTTGAAAAGGCAAATCAAGAATAGATCTTAATAAAAGATAGAGAAGATGAAACATTTGTTGAGTTAGACAAGCAAGAAGAAGACACAAATGACAACAAAAACATGGATATTGCAGATGATTCATGGCCCGACACCACAAATGACAACATTTTGGATAACAATATCATTGAAATTACCAATGATCCAACAGAGGAAGTAAATAAAGATAAAGATGTCAATATTACAAAGGACACAACCAATGAGCAGGGCACAACAATTGATACTACACAGGTGAACATACCAGGCAACATGCCAATATTGATACAAGCTATCAATATTATCCAAGAATCAAACAAGTCACCTAAAAAAGATACTCCTTAGGATGCAGGGGAAGAGGAAAAGAAAGACAACACCAATGATTAGAAAGACGTCAGAGACACTCAAATAGTAACCAATACTGATAAGGTTACAGGAGGAGATTAAAATCAAGATGTAGACACAATAGAGAAAAATGCAGAAACAAATAATGATGAAGCTAAGGATACCGATGAAGGAGATAAACCTAAAGATGGCACTCCTGAGGAAACCAAAAAAGGTTCTATCAAAAATGTGAAGGTGAATGTGGAGACGTCTATAGACACCTGACAAGCTGAAACCGATACACAACAACAAAAAGAAGCACAATAGGTTACTTCAACAAGCACAACTAAGAAAGCTGAGAAATTGGAAATGGTTTTACATTCAAGTGTTACATAAAAGAAGAAGAAGAAATATAAGAAGAATAATTTGGAGGTCACTTTGGATGAAATCAATTAAATACCAAAATGTGACCTAACAACACTTGATTTTGAAGCATTACAAGAATACAGTGAAATATTCCAAAGGAAGGCATTATAGAAGAAGCTGAAGAAACAACATAAAGACTCTATGGTACAAGAAACAACTAGGAACATCTTGCACTAGATTATACCTGATGTTGATATTGATCAGAACAAGCCAATTCTTGTTCAATTAGCCACTCTCACCAAATCAATAAAAACTCATAATATTGATGCAGAGAAGGCAATTGAAGAGAGAGGTTAGCAGAAGTACCAAAAGAAACTCATTGAGAACATCGGACAAGAAGTGGCAGTCAACAAGGTAAAGCTATCCAAATTCATTACTGAATTAGATCCAATTATAACTGAAGCTATAACCTTAATTCAACAACGAAGCACGTTAGAAAAGTTCACTAAAGAGAATAGTGACAACATAGAAAAGTTAGATACATATCTAGATAATAGTGCTAATAGCTTAACCACCAATGCAGACAATGCAATTAAGTTTCAATATGAGAAGATCATTAAGATCAAAAGGTTAAGGCTAGAACTGTGGGAAGTGGTGCAGGAGCACCCTAAGGTATTTTGTTAGATCTTTGAACATTTTTTCTTGTAGGTTGGTTTGGCCAACCATCCAAGAATAAGGACTAAAATATAAAGTCCCTAGTGTGATTTTGAAGTGTGGATAGTGTTAGGAAAGATTAGGGTTGGATGTGGATTGAGTCTAGTTGATTCTAGGGGTATAAGACCTAGAAGTCAACTCAACAGTCAAAGGGTTGACCAAAGTCCCAAAGTGGGAATATTTTTAAGGTTTTAATTTTCTTTAGTCATTTTTGGTCAATTGGTAAGGTTTGGAACCAATTAAGACACTCAAAATGTGAAAATTGTCATTTTGACAAAAGTTGTCAAAGCTGTCATGACAACTTTTAAAGTTTTCATGACAACATTTCCTAGTTTTTAGGAATTGGCACATATGGTGCCCAAATCCAAACCAAAGGGTCTAAACATGTGGGATAGAGGTATATAAGGTGTTCCCAACCCTAATCTGACAGTTAGAGTTCATTGTATACGGACTAATATTTGAGAAGAAGGATTTTACACTGTAATTAAGTTACAGAGCCATCATCCACCACTTGATTGGATTGACTCAACTAAATTAATGATTAGATGGTGTCTAAAATGTAGTTTCCAAGTTCTTTGTGGCATTAGTTTAATAGATTATACTTTTTGGTTAACCTTTGTTAAATTTATTGTGTTTTGCAAGTTCACTCGCCAGTTTTGGTCTAGTCATGTAAAGAATGGGTTTCTTTGGTGTTCCCGTCATTCAAACTCCATTACCACTTGGAATACATTAGAGACTTGTATATAATTTTTACATATTTCTTGTGGAGTGTGTGTGTGTGTGTGTGTGTGTGTGTGTGTGTGTGTGTGTGTTGCTTGAAAACAATCAGGCCCCAGGCGAATGTTATTCATTCTGGTTAGGGTTCCTGAGCGGTACAACAACAATGGAGGTTGCAGGGTGATTGGTATGTGCCGATCAATGTTGGAGGAGTGTAGGGGCATGGGGTAAAGATCTTCTGATTGAAGGAGGATTTTAGAGGATTTCACTAGATCAATGAAAGAAGAACAAGAAGCCAGACCAGTCTTCATGCCCTAGAAACCCTTGTTTTTAGGGGTTTAGCAAAGTCCATTGTACGGATAGTAGTGAGACCAAAGACCTAGAAAATCCTAAAGGGGAAGAAAAACCCAAAAATAATATGAAATTTGTTTCTAGGGTTGTTAAGGTATTTTAGGAGAGAAATCACCTCTTCTATGTTTTGGACGGTTAATAGGCCTAAAAAGGGTACAAGGCCTAAAAGGCTTGATTTTGGAACCCATTTGGAAAATGAATGGGGAAATCAAAAAATTGAATCCGTAGAGAGGGAATTAGACCTAAGGGAAATTGAGGAATCAATCCTTAAGAGTTTGACACCATAGGAGTGGCAGCTGGTTAGTGGAACCATGAATGCAAAATAGCTATGGAGAGGAGTATAGAGAAGAGTTTAAATTAGTGGAAAGTTCCTACAGAATTAGGGGATTAGGAGATTATCCTTTAGATAGGGTAGAGAAGAGACCCTAAGGAAGTCCAGTTGAAGGACTTGTAGAGAGCTAAGAGGCTCTGGGAGAGGAGCTCCCCATCAAATTGGTATCAGAGCCATTGAAACGCTTGGGAGTGGCATTGTACATGTCATATTGGAGTGAATCCATAGGTGAGAACATCATGGTAACTAATGCAGAGTTAGCCAAGGATTTGTCAAAGAAATAAATCAAGAATAGGCTTCTTGAAGAATCAATGGAAGAAATAAAGATGAAGATGGCAGAAATGGTAGAGACTGTAATGCCCCACAAAGGAACCCAAGAGAGCCAACCAACCAAAGCAACTAAGATAACGAAATATATATATTTTTAAACTCTTATAACAATAACATCAAGACAAAATGGAAGAAACACATGAGATAACATGACATATTCATGAATAAAAATAAACAAGGGTTACAAATCTCAAGGGTTCCTCGACATAGAATTACTTAAGAAAACTAATCTACGAAGAACAACTATAAAGTACATACATAAAGGATACATCAACTGAACCCAATAATATACATCTCATATAATAAGACCGCATATATAACTAAATCAACATCCACTGCACATGCCACAGGGTATGCAATAATACATAACAATACAATACAATACATCCTCTGAAAGGATGGTAACCAATATACACGTATGAAACAAATATACAACTCATTAAACTATACAAGTTTCCAGAAGAATAAGAATATAGAAGAAGAAGAGATGCACCAAGGATCATCAAAGCATGAAGGAAAACATTGGATCTCAATGGTAATAAGAATCACTACCACCCTACCACATGGAACAAAAGGTCCACTCACACCGTGTTGAGGAGATAATAACAGACCCACACACATGGGTATACAACAAGAATGTAAACATCAAAGGTATACAACCATCATAAAGAAAAGCATAGGAAGATCCTACAATCACTTTAAACCATAACAAGAAATACTAAACAACACTAGAGGCACTAACCATAAACTGCTAATTTTCTATAAGCTTCGACTGATGCCATTAATGTGCTATTAATGTGCTTCTAGTCCCCTGTTTCACGGGCCAACACCCTCTTGCTGCTTATTTTATCAAAAAAACTAGAGGTACTAACACACATATGATAACCTAAGATGTATATAGGAAGGTGTAATCATGTACGTCACATCCTTGAGTTTTGTCCTAGCAATCCCTTAAAGAATTTTGGTACTCAAGTGACTATACACGACGCCAATGACCTCTCAAACTGACAAGGCCACTAACTATGCCCGAACCAACACCTCGAAAGGGGGCAAGCATCATCTCATCCTCCATCTTAGCCTATACTAGCAGTCAAGCATGGGTGAGGCATTATCTTATTAGTTTAATACTAGGGCATCCTAATTAATTTATTATGTTATCACTTGTTACCACTACTTACAATAAGCAAATCCTAGAAGCCACTTGTGGGCTCTAGCACTTATTGCAAGCCACCTCCTACTATAAAAATAGGTAACATACCCTAGGTTCACAAAAGAACATCACAAAGGTATATATCACAAACCTCATCACTAATTCCTGCACGTATAGGGATACACCGTCAAAAAATCATGAAGAATATCAAAACAAGATAAAAAAACTCTCAAATCTGGTTCCTGCCCACACAAGAACTATTGGTTCTCAATTAACCAATACCACATATAGATAACATCACATGATCACATAGGACTAGTTGAGACAACTCAGGTTGGGTAAAAGATCGAGACCCAAAATTGATATCAATATAAACATGCACCGAAGCACATGAAACATCACATAACAGAAACCCCAAAAACCTCTGGTTTTACCTCCTGATAGCCAACTCACCCCAACTAACAACCAATACACAATAGTTTCATATAGAAGACAAGAACACAATCCATTTAACATTCATTCAGAAATACACATCCTGACATGATAAAGATGATTCCAGAAAGACAACAATAATCAGTGATAAACTCATTTATAGTAACACTATTCAAATTAGTTTATCTGATAAATTACTAACAGCAATGTAATTCAATTTTCAAAAGAAAATATAAATAAAGTCTCTATAGATTAATTTATAACATACACAACATATAAATTAGTCTATTTAATAATTACCAACATTCGGCTATAATTACAAGTACTTCCAATTCACATAACTAAATCAGTTTGATAACTCCATTGAGAGTAAGACTTGACTCAAAGATACACTCTTACTCAAACATTGGTCAACCATCAAAAACAAATCCTAGAATATAACCATTTGAAACCCTAAACTAGAAATAAAAATTTTAATGTCTTGTTAAAATTCAATTACAACATACCACCATGGTGTAGGGTTAAAATGATTTTGGATAACATCTGACTCATTTAGTTATAAGATGGCCAACTCAGCATCTAGTTAAAAAAATAATGAAGAAAAGAACATAGATTCGATTAAGCCAATAAGAACACAATCCAATTATGGTGTAGACAAATGTCTAAGGTCCTCTTAAAGAATTGAGTTCATACTTTACTAACTTATCAATTTCCCCTAGAAACTCCTCATGTTTATTTAATCAATAAGCTCAAACTATTAATGAGCCAAACTATTACGACTATTATTGCTAAAAATAATAATCATAATATCATTGACTTATTTAGTTAAATAACAACAAATTAATCTTTTAAATACAAGACTAACCATTTGATTAAATATCATGATAAAGAAAAGCAACTTGTTCTATATATATTAATTATACAACCTTTAATTAAGATAATTCATAAAATTTATCTTTAAAAAAATTAAAATTTTTCAAAACTAAATTACATTTTATTTAATAAAATAAAACTAATAAAACTTTAAAATCAACTAAAGTTATTTTTTAATATTAAAAAAAAACAAACATAATATAAAAAAAAAAAAAATTAAACTTACGAAGGGGGAAGGGAGTGGTCCTCACCCACCACTGCTCCCCATGTAAAAGGGAGGCCCACGTGGCACTGCCGCTAGCCTTGCCAGTGCAGTCTATGGGGCTGGGTGCCCAAAGTGGCCTGCGAGGAAAAAGGGAGGTGGCAGGGGTTGGCAACCCACTGGCCCCTCTAACACTATTAATTAAATTTAAAAAAAAAAACTATTTTGGCATAGTTTCTTTTACATATAATTTGTTTTTTTATTTTATTTTTTTTTTATAAATAAAATAACCGAACTACACCAGACTGTAACTTTTATAGCAAGGTGTATTTTTTTTAATATTTAATTTTTCAGGGATATTTATCCATTTTATTTCCAATAACAAATGGATAAAATATATATTTATTTTAATGATAGGAACATCTCTTTTTTTTTAACCATTAGTTCAATAACTCGGAAAAATAGGGATCTCTTTTCCTTGACATGCAAAATGATGCAAACAAGAAACATACTAAATTTAAGATTTTAAATTCTTTTCTCCAAGAAGAGTCTTGTTTTCCCTTTAACATGGAAATTAATCTATTACTCTTATTCCATGCAGATTTTAGCCAAGAACCTGGTAAGGCAAGGTTTCTTCTTTCTAAGGTGAGTTTTCCACACATTTGAGGGTTTGAAGACAATATACAACATTTCTCAATCAAAGAAGACATTTTTCCCTAAATAGAAAAACCCTAAGAGCAATTTGAAAGCAAAGTCAATCCACAAGAGGGTAAGTGCAAGAAGTTGAGTGCCAATTCCGCGGAAGTCTTGTGGGCTTGAAAACTACTGCTAGAAACGGGCACCCGTTTTGAAAAAAATGGGCACCTGTCTTAGGCTCGGACACCCGATCCAAAATTCAAAAAATGGGTACCCGTTTTTTAAATTTTTTTTTTTTTTTAAAATCTTTTTGTTATGCCGATTTATTACATTTAAGAAACGGGTACACGTTTTTAAACATGTGCCCATTTTTTAAAATTCAAATTTACCAAACCACCATTTGCATTGGATTTCGGTTTGGGATAGGTTTGGTGGGACCAAGCCTATGCTTGGACCTCCAAAATAATGGCCAAGGCA
>MU223875.1:1445506-1461751 GCA_018584345.1 Thuja plicata | reverse complement strand
ATCTAATTATTAATTAAAATAATTCCTTTATTTTCAATTTTCACTTAAAGCACATGCATAACTCAACTTTATAATATCAAAGCAAAGTGTTTAATTGAAAATGCATGAGAGATAATTTCTATTAAATTAATCCATTAACCATGCAACTAAAAGTAATATTTAATAAATCAACATTGCACAACTAATTGCAATTAATTAAATTTAATATTTATTAAATCTCAAATATTCAAATCAAGACTTAATAATTAAATCAATTAATTAAATATAGGCATTTAATTAATATTTTATTATTATTATTTTTTTGGGAAAAAATGGCTACGCCATTGAATATTTTATTTATATTAAACCTATTTCAAAGGCTCAAGAGGGAAAGAAACAGGAAAGAAAACCCTCCTTCCTTTCCCTTACATACTTACAATCATTACACAACCATTAAAGGCTGAAGAAAAACTAGACTAATACCTTTACACATTTGAGAATCTAATAAAACATCTTCATAGGCTGAAATAACTATCTCACTATAAAAACGACAGAGGCTAAAACTATTAACATTCTCCCATGAATATTCAAATACTATGTGATTAAACTAGCCCATCATGTCAGAACCGAGGACAAAGATACCCCAGATTTCAAAATTTGACAAACCCCCAAAAGAGTAAGATCCATCTACATTGTTCATTTTGTTTTACCCTTTCTGCGCCCAGACGTGACTGTTGGAGTCTATGATGTTGACCGTTATGAACCTATCAAACAATAAAAATGCATTCACTACCATTCCACTAAGCAAAATGTCCATAAACTTAATGATATCTTTCCGCAGATAAACACTGTCTTGGCCCTGCAAAGCAAGCTTTAAAACATCATATAAGTGAATAATTTCTTTTTTGGTATCTAACTCTACCCAGTGGAAGAAGCCCCCTACCCAAGCCATAGATGGGTGCAATTGATAGTCGTTTAATGCTTCTTGAAGCTCTTCGACTGAGACAAAGTCCTCTTTAATTATCCTCTTTGTCATTCTAAAAAAGACATCAAAAACTGGCACCATGTCATACCAGTTAGAAAGAAAGACCGATACCATCTGAGTGTGCAGGAGATGTCAAGGAGCATGTGGCAGTGTGATACCATCACCCACAAAGCCTTTGGTGGCCATATATTTTACTATTAAATAGCCATAGATTAATATTTTATTATTAAAAAGCCATATATTTCATATATCAATGTTTTAACCTTATTAAAGGTGCAATAATTAACATTAATATTTTCCATAAATATTCATTAAATGAATCAAGCCAAAAGCATCATTAAATCACCTGAAACCCATCTAAACACATAAGCCACTAAAACAAACAAATAATTGAAACAGAAACCCAACACACACAAACAGGCTCATGAATCCACGTCGCTTGACAGATTCAAACACTAGGGTAGTCAATCAGATTCTTGTCCAATTCTAGGATAAAATAAGGGTTTAGGGTATGGATTTGGACCTGAATATTTTCTCCCCTCTCTTACCATTGAGATAGTATGAATATGACATGCTCACTCCTGCCAATTCAGGGAAGACGTAGCCCTGTACCTACAAACCTATCATCACAATGACGAGAATATATCCATGCAATATAGCAAACAATGGTTGAGACTAGTTTATCATGTGGATCTCACTGAAGCAAGTAACTACAACTCTATCCCATACCATACCAAACACAACAAACAGTAATGCAAACCATCACACTGATCCATGTGCATATAAATATAGGGTCAATATTGTCAGAAAACCTTAATCAAAATGATTTCATAACATAAACATAACCAACATGAAATAATCAAAAATCATATGCAAATAGATGATATAATACAACTAACAATGGATCTTTAGCATAATAAAAAGTAATGCATGAATATCCTTAAAATCACCTCAAATCACTAACTCAAACATACTAAGGCCTAAAAGAGATCAAAAACTGACACTAAATGGTAGACTAAGGGGTAGGTATTACATCCTCCTCCCCTAAAAATAGGCTTACTCCTGGAATCCAATAACTAAACAAGTAAAGAATCAAAAGGATTCATATCATAGTGCTATACCCCCTATTAATAAGGGTCAAACAAGAAGGTACACCCAATTCATAAACACCAAAAGAATAAACCAATCACAATAATCACTTATTGACATTCAAGAAGAACTACTGTAATTCAACTTAACTATCTTATTTTAAAATATGCATAACGAATCACAAAGAATAACATAATTCCAATTCAAGCATAAACCAAACATCTACTTAATCATTTATTCATCGTCTACCATCTCCTAATTAATTATATATCTTTAATGCTTTCAAAATCATGAAATACATACATACTAAAGCTTAATATGGAAGACACATATCCATGTTCATATCGAATAGAAATTAGAATAGTTCATGCAATATTACTTAATACAACACCAACGCAAAAACATAAGTTACAAAATGCATTTCATTTCACATACAAATACAGTGCCATCTCTGCGATGTCCTCCCTTATACATACTATCAGGGGTCCATAGAGAACATGATAGAAGCAATACTTATCACAAAACATGGTCACATCAACAAACATTTAGAATAGCCACCATACAACTCAAAGAAAAACCCAAGTGGGAGAACTTCCAAAGTTCAACATTAACTCATAAAAGGGTACCATTTCAACAATAAATCAATTGTTACTAATGCCACAAACTAGACAATGAAGAAGAGATTTGGGTGACTAATCCAGTTATAAGAAAATTCAAAATAAATTGGTGTTTACCACATACAACACAACAAGATATCAATCAACCAAACTGAATAACCAATATAAGAAAAACATTTCACTTAACAAGGTGACTAGGGTTAGCCACACTAATGGGAGTAGTCACTTCACGACATCCAAGATCTTTCATGTTATATGTGTTAGAGGATGCACACAATCACTCAAGGAAGACAATTGTTATATTTCTAACATCATCTTTAGGCAACTTCATGCAATTATGCATTCTACTATGTTACTAACATTAATACTTAATCAACCCTTTGCAAAATGCTATGAATAGGTTAAAAGTTACAAGAGTTCTACTAAGGATGCAATGCACATTTTACTTGGGGACTTAGGTCCTTTACCCAAATCAATCTATAACAATAAGGTACAATTCCAAATCTATTAATGCACTCCTAATGAATGATATATACATCTAAACAATGCAGAATGTATTGAACAAGCAAGAATTTACTTTCCAATTTCCATAATCAATCATATACTTTCAAAGATGATTACAACACTCACATAATACAGCTCATATAACTCAATTAAAGTCAATTCTATACAACATGCAAGTCTAATCATACATGATCGATAACATCACACTCATAGGGATAAGAAATAGGTCACTCAAGAGAAGTCACAAGTCATTCAAAGAGAAAGAAAATAAGCAACAAGGAGTTCTTCAAACTAGGACTCCATCACCACAACACATCACACACATCACACATCAAATATCATGCTATAACAAACAAGGCAGTTAAATGACCATCACCAAGTCTTCATACAATCCACACAAAACTAAAATAAGCAAGCCATCTACTCACTATAAAAACACTCCTATAGATGATTACGAACTTCATGAGCATTGATTAGACTAGATACCCTAGAGTTTCAATCATAGATCCTAGCATAAATCAAGCCTCAGTAGGTATCCACCTATAGCAACAAAGACTAAACATCACTCCCAAATCAAGTGGGAGGAGCCAAACACAAGAATAAGAGATCCTAAACAATAACTCTCAAGACACAAGGAGACAAGTGCTAACATGCACTACTAACCATTCTAATGGGCACACAATTTTCCCAAAGCTCCCAGTGTAGAAACGTGTGCTCTGATACCAAGTGTAATGCCCCGCAAGGGAACACAGGAGAACCAACCAACCAAAGCAACTAAGATAACAATTTTTTTTTTAAAATGCTTATAATAATAACATTGACAACACGGAAGCAACACATGAGATAACATGACATATTCATGAATACAACTCAACAAGGGTTACAAATCTCGAGTGTTCCTTGACGTAGAATTACTTAAGAAAACTAATCTAAGAAGAACAACTATAAAGTACATACATAAAGGATACATCAACTGAACCCAATAATATACATCTCATATAATAAGACCACATATACAACTGAATCAAAATCCACTGCAAATGTCGGAGGGTATGCAATAATACATAAAAATACAATACAACACATCCTTTGAAAGGATGGTAACCAATATACACGTATGGAACAAATATACAACTCATGAAACTGTACAAGTTTCCAGAAGAATAAGAATATATAAGAAGAAGAACTGCAACAAGGATCATCAAAGCATGAAGGCGAATGTCGAATCTCAATGGTAATAAGAATCACTACCACCCGACCACGTGGAACCAAAGGTCCACTCCCACTGTGCTGAGGAGATAATAACAGGCTCACACACACGGGTATACAACAAGAATGTAAACATCAAAGGTATACGACCATCATAAAGAAAAGCATAGGAAGATCCTAGAAGCACTCTAAACCATAACAAGAAATACTAAACAACACCAGAAGTACTGACACACGTAGGATAACCTAAGCTATATATAGGAAGGTTTCATCATGTACGTCACATCCTTGAGTTTTGTCCTAGTAATCCCTTAAATAATTCTGGTACTCAAGTGACTATACACAACGCCAATGACCCCTAAAACTGACAAGGCCACTAACTATGCCTGAACCCGCACCTCAGAAGGGGGCAAGCATCATCTCATCCTCCATCTTAGCCTATACTAGTGCCCAAGAATGGGTGAGGCACTATCTTATTGGTTTAATAGTAGGGCATCCTAATTAATTTAATATGTTATCACTTGTTACCACTACTTACAATAAGTGAATCCTAGCAGCCATTTGTGGGCTTCGACACTTATTGCAAGCCACCTCCTACTATACAACTAGGTAACCTATCCTAGGTTCAAAAAATAACATCACAAAGGTATATCACAAACCTCATCACTAATTCCTGCACGTATAGAGATACACCCTCAGAAAATTATCAAGAATATCAAAACAAGATCAAAAACTCTCAAATCTGGTTCTTGCCCACACAAGAACTATTGGTTCTCAATTAACCAATACCACATACAGATAAAATCACATGATCACATAGGAGTATTTGAGATAACTCAGGTTGGGTAAAAGATCGAGACCCAAAATTGATATCAATATAAACATGCATCGAAGCACATGAAACATCACATAACTAAAACCCCAAAAACCTCTGATTTTACCTCTTGATAGCCAACTAACCCCAACAGACAACTGACACACAACAGTTTCATATAGAAGAGAAGCATACAATCCATTTAACATTTATTTAGAAACACACATCCTAAAATGATAAAGAAGATTCCAGAAAGGCAACAATAATCAGTGATAAACTCATTTATAGTAACACTATTCAAATTAGTTTATCCGATAAATTACTAACAGCAATATAATTCAATTTTCAAAAGAAAATGTACATAAAGTCCATATACATTAATTTATAACATACACAACATATAAATTAGTCTATTTAATAATTACCAACATTTGACTATAATTACAAGTACTTCCAGTTCACATAAGTAAATCAGTTTGATAATTCCATTGAGAGTAAGACTCGACTCAAAGCCACACTCTTACTCAAACATTGGTCAACCATCAAAAACAAATCCTAGAATATAACCATTTGAAACCCTAAACTAGAAATAACATTTTTAATGTCCTGTTAAAATTCAATTACAACATACCACCATGGTGTAGGCTTAAAATGATTTTGGATAACATCTGACTCATTTAGTTATAAGATGGCTGACTCAACATCTAGTTAAAAACAATAATGAAGAAAAGAACACAGATTCGATTAAGCCAATAGGAACACAATCCAATTATGGTGTAGACAAATGTCTAAGTTCCTCTTAAAGAATTGTGTTCATACTTTACTAGCTTATCAATTTCCCCTAGAAACTCGTCATGTTTATTTAATCAATAACCTCAAACTATTAATGAGCCTCACTATTATGACTATTATCGCTAAAAATAATAATCACAATATCATTAACTTATTTAGTTAAATAACAACAAATTAATCTTTTTAAATACAAGACTAACCATTTGAATAAATATCATGATAAAGAAAAGAAACTTGTTATATATATATTAATTATACAACCTTTAATTAATATAATTCATAAAATTTATCTTTAAACAAATGAAAAAAAAATTAACTAAATTACATTTTATTTAATAACATAAAACTAATAAAACTTTAAAATCAAGTAAAGTTCTTTTTTAATATTTAAAAAAAAAAAAAAAAAATCTTAAAATGGTGGGGGGGGGGTGGTCCCCACCCACCACCACTCCCCATGTAAAAGGGAGGTCCACGCGACACTATTGCTGGCCTTGCCAGCGTAGTCCGTGGGGCTGGGTGCCCCGAGTGGCCCGTGAGGAAAAAGGGGGGTGGCGGGGGTTGGTAGCCCGTCGGCCCCTCTAACACTATTAATTAAATTTAAAAAAACAATTATTTTGGCATAGTTTCTTTTACATATAATTTGTTTATTTATTTTTTTATTTTTATTTTTTTTAAAAAACAAAATAACCGAACTAAACCAGTTTGTAACTTTTACAGCAAGGTGTATTTTTTATATTTAATTTTTCAGGGATATTTATCCATTTTATTTCCAATAACAAATGGATAAAATATATATTTATTTGAATGATAGGAACATCTCTTTTTTTTTAACCATTAGTTCAATAATTAAGCAAACTAAGGATATCTTTTCCTTGACATGCAAAATGATGCAAACAAGAAATATACTAAATTTAATATTTTAAATTTTTTTCTCCAAGAAGAGTCTTGTTTTCCCTTTAACATGCAAATTAACCTATTACTCTTATTCCATGCAAATTTTAGCCAAGAACTTGGTAAGGCAAGGTTTCTTCTTTCTAACGTGAGTTTTCCACAGATCTGAGGGTTTGAAGACAATATACAATATTTCTCAATCAAAGAAGATATTTTTCCCCAAAAAAAAAACCTTAAGGGCAATTTGAAAGCAAAGTCAATCCACAAGAAAACCTTAATACCCAATTGCACCTAATGCCATAAAATGAAACCCTTTAAGCCCACAAGCACAGATCTGACATGCAAACATGAATCGAGACACAAAATTGATCTAAGAACACATTTTCCAATTTTACACAATGATCAATCAAGGAAGCTTCACACAAAGGATCCTAGCTTTTCAAATGCACAGAAGATAGTGATCTGAAAGCTAGGATTGACAAGAACAAGATCCTACCTTTGTAACTGATGAGATGAGAAAACCCACAAATCCAAGCAACAAGAATCCACAAAATGCTCCAAAATTACTCTCAAGCTTTCCAAAATCCTCCATCACCTGATTTTCCTTTCTCCCCTGATTGAACAACCTCTAAAATGGCTTTCAATCCAAGGATATAGAAAACCAAGCAAATAGGTTTTCAAAATGTGAAAACCCTAATGGGAAAATAAATTATCTAATTATTAATTAAAATAATTCCTTCTTTTTTCAATTTTCACTTAAAGCACATGCATATCTCAACTTTATAATATCAAAGCAAAGTGTTTAATTGAAAATGCATGAGAGATAATTTCTATTCAATAAATCCATTAACCATGCAACTAAAAACAATATTTAATAAATCAACTTTGCACAACTAATTAAAATTAATTGAATTTAATATTTATTAATTCTCAAATATTCAAATCAAGACTTAATAATTAAATCAATTAGTTAAATATAGGCATTTAATTCATATTTTATTATTAAATAGCCATATATTTCATATATCAATGTTTTAACCTTATTAAAGGTGCAATAATTAACATTAATATTTTCCATAAATATTCATTAAATGAATCAAGCCAAAAGCATCATTAAATCACCTGAAACCCATCTAAACACATAAGCCACTAAAATAAACAAATAGCTGAAATAGAAACCCAACACACACATACAGGTTCATGAATCCACGTCGCTTGACGGATTCAAACACTAGGGTAGTCAATCATATTCTTGTCCAATTCTAGGACAAAATAAGGGTTTAGGGTATGGATTTGGACCTAAATATTATCTCCCCTCTCTTACCATTGAGATACTATGATAGGGCATGCTCACTCCTACCAATTCATGGAAGACGTAGCTTGGTACCTGCAAACTTGTCATCACAAAGATGAGCATATATCCATGCAATATAGCGAACAATTGTTGAGACTAGTTTATCATGTGGATCTCACCAAAGAAAGTAACTATGATTTTTTCTCATACCATACCAAACACAGAAAATAGTAATGCAAAAAATCACAATGATCCATGTGCATATAAATATAGGGTCAGTATTGTCAGAAAACCTTAATCAAAATGATTTCATAACATAAACATAACCAACATGAAATAATCACAAATCATATGAAAATAGATGATATAATACAAATACCAATGGATCTTTAGCATAATGAGAAGTAACGCATGAATATCCTTAAAATCACCTAAAATCACTAACTCAAACATACTAATGCCTAAAAGAGATCAGAAACTGACACTAAAAGGCAGACTAAGGGGTAGGTATTATAGAGACTGCCAGTAAGTTGAGAGAATAAATGCATGAAGGGATAGACAAAGGAAAGAGACTAGTAGAAGAGGAGATAGAACCAGAGCCTGACGCTCTTCTACCAGAGGAACAATTCCTTAAAGCACTCAAGGCATTGAGTGGGAAGGCTCTAGAAGGAATACTAGTATTCTCTGGTAAGATAGACACTAAAATTGTTATGGAATGGCTTGAAGGGATGGAGAATCACTTCAAGTGTGATGGGATTATAGAAGCCCAAAAGGTGAAGATAGCCAAATCAAGGCTAAGATGGAAAGCAATTACATGGTGGAAGTTCTTGCAGGAAGAAAGAGAGAAAGAGGGCAAGAAGCCCATATCAAATTGGAAAACTATGGTTGCAAAGGTGGAGGAGAATTACCTTCCAGAGGACTATGAGATTCAACTTTATAAGAAGAGGTAGAACCTTAGAAAAAAAGATGTTGATGTGCCAGTCTATACAGAGGAGTTTCAAAAACCTTTCCTTAGATCAAGAATTCAGGAGACAGATAGTATAAAAGTGGCAAGATACCTAAATGGTTTAAGGTGGAACATTCAGGAGGAACTTAGTCTCTTTACCCTGACTTCCATTCATATCTATTTTCAAATGGCTTTGAAAGTGGAGGAGAAACTAAAATAGAAACAAGATTCTAGTTCAAGAAATAGGGGAAGGGGTAGAGACAACAAAGGTGGCCATAGAGGAGGTTCAAGTGGAAGATGTAGTGACAGTAGAGGAAAAAGTGAATACAAATATGCAGAGCAAGGACAAGAGGAAAATAGTAGAGGTGGATACAATAACAGAGGAAGAAGTTCCTATAACAGTGGCAGAGTAAGATCAGGAAGCTTTGGGAGAACCTCTCTCTTTTCTTCAATGAAGTGCATATAGGTGCCTAGATAAGCCAGCATCTTCACAAGGAGAGAAGAAGATAGCTTATGTCCAAGAAGAATATTGTTCTAAACAATCATAGGTGAGTCTGGATTCAGAGAAAGGAGAACATCTAATGTTGAGAAGGATCCTAATCAAGACTCCCACCAAAGATGAACACAAGCAAAGGAGGGTTCTTTTCAGAGTCAAATGCAAGATATTGGGAAAGGTATGTAAAGTGATCATTGATTCAGGGTCAACAGATAATTTCATATATCTAAGGAGTCATTAGAGAAGTTGAAGCTCACCAAAATCCCACAGGTTTGTCCCTGTAAAGTTACGTGGTTGAATAAGGGTCAAAACATCTTGGTGAATGAACAAGTGTGTGTAGAGTTTTCTATTGGAAAGAATCAAGATAGGATACTATGTGATGTGTTTCCAATGGATGCTTTCCATCTGTTTCTTGGCATACCATGGCAGTATGACAGAGAAGTTGTCCATAATGGGAAGGATAATAAGTACACCTTCAAGAAAAATGGGGTAACATTCAATATACAATCCATACTAGAAGAAGATATAGTGGAGGAGGTAGAAACCAGTGTCATGTTGATGAATGGGAAACAATTTATAAGGGATATGAAAGATGAAGAAGTTGGTTATGCAATTTTGATAAAGCCAAAGGAGGAGGAGACTCATAAATAGGCACCTATGCCAAAATAGGTGAGGGAACTATTGGATCAGTTCAAAGACATAATTTTTGAGGGTACACCAGCTTCACTACCACCAAAGAGGGAGATACGTCATCAAATTGACCTCAAACCAGGAGCATCCTTACCAAACAAATCTGCATACAAGAGGACACCAGAGAAAAACAAAGAATAGCCAGACAGGTGCAAGAGTTTTTGGATCAAGGATTGATTAGGAAAAATAGTAACCCTTGTGTTGTCCTAGTGGTGTTGGCCCCTAAGAAAGGAGGTAAGTGGAGAATGTGTATTGATTCTAGGGAAATGAATAGGATAACTATCAGGTATAGATTCCAATTCCTAATATAGAAGACTTGATGGATTGCTTGGGGGTGCTAAGTACTTCTCTAAAATTGATTTGAAGAGTGGGTACTGTCAAATTAGGATGAAAGAGGGTGATGAGTGTAAGTCTACATTTAATACTACAAAGGGGTTATATGAATGGTTAGTGATTCCCTTTTGGCTTACCAATGCACAAAGCACCTTTATGAGAGTGATTAATGAAGTCTTGAAGGACTATATAGGAGTTTTTATAGTTGTCTATCTATATGACATCCTAATTTTCAGTAAAACTAAAGAGGATCAAATGAAACACTTGGAGTTAGTGTTGAAGAAGTTGCAGGAGGAGAAACTCACCATAAACCTTGAGAAGAGTGAGTTCATGAAAGAAGAGCTAGTCTACCTTGGCTTTGTGATTTCCAAGGGTGACTTAAAAATGGATAAGGAGAAAGTAGAGGCCATAATGAACTATACTACTCCTAAGACATGGATTGAAGTTAGGAGCTTCCATGGGCTAGCCCAATTCTATAGGAAGTTCACCAGGAGATTCAGTGAGATTTGTGCTCCAGTCCTAGAGACTATAAATGGAGGACTAAAAACAAAGTTTGTGTGGACAAAGGTAGCTAATGATGGATTTGAAAGGTTGAATAAAGAAGTGGCTACTCAACCTATATTTTTGTTACCAAGTTTTTACAAACCATTCATTATTGAGTGTGATGCAAGTAGCATTGCAGTAGGAGCTATATTAAGCCAGGAAGGCAGGCCTGTGGCATTTTTTAGTGAAAGGATAAATGAGGCTAAGTCTAGGTACTCTTCCTATGAATTGGAGCTATATGCTCTTGTACAAGCCTTAAAGAAGTGGAGGCATTATCTTTTACCCAAAGATTTTTTTGTCTTCTCAAACAACCAAGCAGTGAGTTAAACAAACACTCAAGACAAGCTTAGCTTGAGACACATCAAGTGGAAGGAGTTCCTGCAAGCTTACACCTTTACCATAAAGCATAAGAAGGGGTTGAAAAACAAAGTTGCAGATGATCTTAGTAGGAGACTACTCACCATCCAAGAGATTCAGTTGCAAAGTATAGGATTTGAAGGTTTTAAGGACCTATATGAGGGAGATTCATATTTCTCAGAGATATACAAGGTGTGTCAGAATTTTGAGAGTCACTTTCATAGCGAGTTTGTAGAGTATACATTGGAGAATGGGTTTCTATTCAAAGGAAAGAAAATTTGTGTTCCAAAAGGCTCAATGAGGGAGAACCTCATTCAGGAGAAATATAATGGGAGTCTAAGTGGACATTTTTTACTAAATAAGACATTGGACCTAGTGGAAAGGTTCTATTGGTGGCCAAAGCTACAGAAGGGAGTGAGAAGATATGTGGAGCAGTGTGGCATATGTCAGAAGGATAAAGGAACTTCATCTAATGCAGGACTTTACCATCCACTAACCATCCCATGTACACCTTGGGAGTGCATAAGTATGGACTTCATAGTGGGGTTACCTAGGACTCCAACTGGTTCAGACAGTGTATTTGTAGTGGTAGATAGGTTTATCCAAATGAGCCACTTAATACCATGCAAAACAACACATGATGCCAGCCATATTGCCTACTTTTTTTTCAAATAAGTAGTAAGGATACATGGCCTACCAATGAGCATTGTTGTAGATAGGGATGTGAAGTTCATGGGTCACTTTTGGAAGACCCTATGGAAGAGACTAGGCACAAACTTGTCTCATGAATTTTATTATCATCCTCAAATGGATGGGTAGAATAAAGTGATCAATAGAGTACTTGGGAACCTACTTAGGTGTCTGACAAAAGAATATGGACAAGGATGTGAGAAAGTTATACCACCAAAAGAATTTTCCTATAATGATAGCACAAATAGGACTACATGCAAAACTCCATTTGAAATTGTGTATGGGGCACATCCAAGGGGTGTGATGGAACTCAGAGAACTAAAAGGATATGAGGGAGTTAGTGGATATGATGATGAATTCGCCCAATCAATGAGTTAAAGTATAGTACAGAGGTGCATAAGAACATGGGATATTTCAAAACTCTGGAACAAGTCAAGCCACAAGTAAAGAAGATATTGGATTCAAGGGTGAAGAAGAAGACAAGGGACACAGTCTATATGGAGCATCTAATGAAGTGGAGACATCAAACAGAGTCATAAGCCACTTGGATAGCTAAGAGTGACTTCAAGAAGCATGGAATCAGTGAGGAGTTCTTGACCCCACAAGTACCTTGACTTTCCTGTTGCATGGGAGGATGGTGCAGGAGCACCCTAAGGAATTTTGCTAGATCTTTGAACATTTTGGCTTATAGGTTGGTTCGGCCAACCATCCAAGAATAAGGACTAAAATATAAAGTACCTAGTGTGATTTTTAAGTGTGGATAGTGTTAGGAAAGATTAGGGTTGGATGTTGATTGAGTCTAGTTGATTCTAGGGGTCTAAGACCTAGAAATCAAATCAAAATTCAAAGGGTTGACCAAAGTCCCAAAGTGGGAATATTTTTAAGGTTTTAATGTTATTTAGTCATTTAAGGTCAATTGGTAAGCTTTGGAACCAATTAGGACACTCAAAATGTGAAAATTGGCATTTTGACAAAAGTTGTCAAAGTTGTCATGATAACTTTTAAAGTTGTCATGACAACATTTCCTAGTTTTTAGGAATCAGAACTTATGGTGCCCAAATCCTAACTAGAGGGTCTAAACATGTGGGATAAAGGTATATAAGGTGTTCCCAACCCTAATCTAATAGTTAGAGTTCATTGTGTACGGATTGGTGTTTGAGAAGAAGGATTTTACACTATAATTAAGTGACAGAGCCACCATCCCCCACTTGATTGGATTGAATGGACTAAATTAATGATTGGATAGTGTCTAAAATGTATTTTCCAAGTTTTTTGTGGAATTAATTTAATAGATTATACTTTCTGGTTAAGCTTTGTTAAATTTATTGTGTTTTGCAAGTTCACTGGCCAGTTTTGGTCCAGTCATGTAAAGAATGGGTTTCTTTGGTGTTCCCATGGTTAAAAATCCATGACCACTTGGAATCCATTAGAGCCTTGTATTTACTTTGTACATATGTCTTGTGGAGTGTGTGTGTGGAGCGGAAGCTTGAAAACAATCAGGCCCTAGGCGAGTGTTATTCATTCTGGTTAGGGTTCCTGAGCGGTGCAGCAACAATGGAGGTTGCAAGGTGATTAGTATGTGTCGATCAATGTTGGAGGAGTGTAGGGGAATGGGGTGCAGATATTTTTATGGAAGGAGGGTTTCAAAGGATTTCACTAGATCAGTGAAAGAAGAACAAGAACCCTTGTTTTTAGGGGTTTGTCAAAAGTCCATTGTACGGACAGTAGTGAGACCAAAGACCTAGAAAATCCTAAAGGGGAAGAAAAACACACAAATAATATGGAATTTTTTTCTAGGGTTGTTAAGGGATTTTAGGAGAGAAATCACCTTTTTTGTGTTTTGGAGGGCTAATAGGCCTAGGCTACAACACCTAAAAGGCTTGATTTTGGAACCCATTTGGAAAATGAATGGGGAGCTCACAAAATTAAATCCTTAGAGAGGGAATTAGAACTAATGGGAATTGAGGAATCAATCCTTAAGAGTTTGACTCCATAGGAGTGGCAGGTGGTTATTGGAACCATGAATGCAAAAGCGCTATGGAGAGGAGTATAAAGAAGAGTTGAAATTGGTGGAGAGTTACTAGAGAATTAGGGGATTAGGAGATTATCCTCTAGATAGGGTAGAGAAGAGATGCTAAGGAAGTCTAGTAGAAGGAATTGGAGAGAGCTAAGAGGCTCTAGGAGAGGATCTCCCCATTAAGAAGCATACACACTTCAGGGAAGAAGTCACCAAGCTCCATGTCAACTTCTACCAAACCTTACACTCCTTCAACAACACATCAGTTTAGCACAACAACTAATAGCAACTTCTGAGATGTCTGTAGTAGACAACATCTATGACATACACTCCAAGATCACACTCGAGCACATGGATTGGGAGAACTTAAAAGAAAAATGAGAGAAAATGATGGAAGACATGAAGTCTTCAAACTCCCACATTTTTGATAAGCTCTAAGGTATAGATCTTTGCCCTTAATATCAAAAAAGGGGGAAAATGATATTTATATGTATATTCATATGGGGAAAATGATATATATTTAGATGGAAAATGATATGTATATGTATTTATAGAAGGAAAGATATCATATGTACAGATATATCGGCATATACATAAGGGGAGTCATTAAATTACTAAGGATTATATGTTGTATATACTTAACATTTTGTTAGTATTTTGCACATATCAATTTTTTATACTAATGTCAAAGGGGGAGATTGATGACATTAATTTTCCATTAGTATGCAATAAACACTTTTGGTAAGAATATACCGAAAGAAAAAACAAAGAGAAAACCAAAAATCAGATACAAAGAGAAATTGCAAAGAAGAAAGATAAAGAGGATCCCGATAGAGGAACCCAATGTGCAGGATAAAGTGAAAACCAATAGATAGATAAAGTGAAAACCAAAGAGAGAGTTTAAGAGAAACCAAGAGAACAAAACCATAAGACAGTCAACTAATATCAGAAGCATAACCGACCATCAGGATCCGAGAATGAGTTGTAGCCCCCAAAAAGTGGATCAGACTTCCACGTCAGATAAAGTAGTTTTATTGTATTTATAGGATCTTTATTTGTTTTAAATCAATTTCTTTAGGGACAAGAAACATGAATTTAGGTTCTTTAACCAGCCTAACTGATTTAAGATACATAGACTAGGAGATCAAGGTACAAGTTGTAAACCTGATCTTAGAGTTAAGATTTTTTTTCGTGAAACTTGATGATGTCAATCCATATTATCAATAGATGATGCAATCATTCATTAAAAAGTTTGTGAATATAGAAGGGAGGATGAATGAATCCTATGAGCACATCTATGCACCAGATTGAAAGTTTCAAGAACTAGAACAACAAAAGGTGAATTTGGTTAGCAAGAACCAAGAACAGAGGCTACCGATAATCAAATGTATTACTCAATCACATTAGGTGATAATATAATTCATGTAAACTTAAATGGATCTGTATTATTAATTGGAGATTGCATTTACTAGGTCAAATTTTAATTTCATATCATTCTAACAAGTGGGGCAAAGTGTAAAAATCCTTTCAAGAAAGGTGGATTTAATAGTCCAACTACAATTCTCTAAACTGAGTACACACTCAACAGTGTTGCTAAATCTCTTAACCAAGTAGGATTTAATAGGTCTCCACAGATACTCTTAATCGAGTAGATCATCAGAAGTGATCAAATTGTAAGGCTTAACTGGCCCATTCCAATCTGGAGATAGTGAAGATTTTCTGGGTGCCATACCCACCGCAGTTTTTACTTCCTAACAAGATTTTTCTGTGATATCATATCTTGTGTCATGTGTCAATTACTTCCATGAATGTTTCTATGAATGTTCACATGTATGTTAAGTTAATGAATTGATATAACTCACATCAAGATAGTATAGATCAGATGAATGGATATACAATTGATTACACAAAGGTTAATTGATTAAAGGGTAGAAAAGTTTTAAAGGTACTGATTCACCCCTCCCCTCTTAGTATATATATGTATATATATATATATATA
>MU223875.1:1424126-1444114 GCA_018584345.1 Thuja plicata | reverse complement strand
ACACACACACACACAGATGGGGTACCAAAAAGGGGTATAAGATGCAACTTATTTTTTCAAAAATCAGAAAACTCTTAACTTCAACAAGAAATTTAGGATAGTTAGACTCTAATTTTCAAAATACGACAAGAAAAAGAG
This sequence comes from Thuja plicata, assembly GCA_018584345.1. Taxonomy (NCBI): domain Eukaryota; kingdom Viridiplantae; phylum Streptophyta; class Pinopsida; order Cupressales; family Cupressaceae; genus Thuja; species Thuja plicata. The sequence continues at coordinate 1,443,976 of MU223875.1, read as the reverse complement.
TTGTTCTACTCCGAATCTAGTTTCTGAACTACTCATTTATTTTACAAATAGTGGAGATTAAGGCCCTTAAAAAAGGGGGAGTAGAAAAATTGCTCAAGTGTTTTTTGAAAAAACATAACATAGCATCTCATGTGCTTCCCCTAAAATGTTAAAAAAAAAATCAATTTTTTTTTAATCGCTTCAGTGAGAAGTTAGCTAACACCACCTAGTTTTTTGAGATTTTACTACTAATGTTTTGACAAATGTATGTTTTTTGGCAAATTTCCGTTGAGGACACATCCTGAATATATGAAAGTTGTGTGTGCCCCCTAGAAATCATTGAAAAATAATCAAAAATCAAAACTCATTTTATTTTAAAGTGTGTAGAAAGGATTCTAGTTTCTAAAAAATTAAATTGTTTCAAAATTTGACGAACTAGTCAAAATATATGTCCAAAATACTATACATCGATTTTTGACAAAAATAAAACATATTTACAAAATAAATTAGAGATGAAAGGGTGAAAATAATCAAAATTCAAAATGACTTATATGGTTAGATAGCTAATAGAGAGAACTATATTCTCATGGTGTCTAATCTTTTTGTTCTTGAACCACGTGCAAACCTGATAGGGAGCACACAAAAAAATATGATTTTTTTTTGTTTGTTGGCTGGAAAACATGTCTGAGACCTCCATACATTTGGGTTTCATTCCCAAGGCAAATCCAAGCCTTACACTTGGATGATTTCAATGCAGTATAAAGCATGTACACCAAATAGGGCGTACACCTAATTTAAGTCCAAATTTTCTTTCCTGTGTTGTTTTCAATCTTCTATATAGGGTATACTCCACATAAGGTGTACGTCATATTTCAGATACACCCTACTAGGTGTATGCCCTATTAGGATCCCTTATGACCCCTTAGGACCTTTTAGGACCCCTCTCTCTATATCTAAGGTTTTGTGAGGATTGTTCATTGGTCTAAGGACCCCTTAAGACCCCTCAGGACCCCTTACCATACACCAATGTATGGTAAGGGTTTTTAAAAGTCTAAAGGGGTTTAAAGGGTTTGTAGGAGACATTCATGTGTCCTAAACCAACTTATGACCCCTCTGGAACCTTTAGGAAACATTATATGTATGGTAGAGGGGTCATAAGTTGTCCTATGGGATCATCGGGGGTCCTAAGATGCATAATGTGTCCTAGGACCCCTTATGACCCTTGAGGACCCCTAAGATGTATGTTAAGGAGTCCTAATAGGTCCTAAGGTGTCCTATGACACATTAATGTGTCCTAGGACCCCTTATGACCCCTTAGGACCCTCTAGGAACCCTATCTCTCTCTATATTAGGGGTTGTAAGGGTTGTTAAGGGGTACTTGGAAACATTAATGTGTCCTAGGACCCCTTATGACCCCTTCCCATACATTAATAACTGCTAAGGGTTCCTAAAGGGTTGTAAGGGGTCTTAACGGGTCCAGGGACACATTAATGTGTCATAAGACCTGTTAGGAACTCTTAGGACCCTTTAGGACCTCTAAAATGTAGGGTAAGGGGTCCTAAAGTGCCCTATGACATATTATAGTATCCTAGGAAGCCTTGGGCCCTTTGTAGCCTTTAGGATCCCTCTATATATATCTTAGGAGTTATAAGGGTTGTTAAGGGGTCCTATGACATATTAATGTCTCCTAGGACCCCTTATGACCCCTTAGGACCCTTTAGTACACCTAAGATGTAGGTTAAGGGTCACTAAGTGGTCATAAGAGGTCCTTGGAAACATTAATATGTCCTAGTACCCATAATGACCCCTTAGTGCCCTTTACGAATCCTATTTACATCTTAGCTATCTTACAAGTTGTTAAAGAGTGGGTCCTAAAGTGCCCTATGACATATTATATTATCCTAGGAAGCCTTAGGCCCTTTTTAGCCTTTAGGATCCCTCTATATATATCTTAGGGGTTATAATGGTTGTTAAGGGGTCCTATGACATATTAATGTCTCCTAGGACCCCTTATGACCCCTTAGGACCCTTTTGTACACCTAAGATGTAGGTTAAGGGTCACTAAGTGGTCATAAGAGGTCCTTGGAAACATTAATATGTCCTAGGACCCTTAATGACCCCTTAGTGCCCTTTACAACTCCTATTTACATCTTAGCTATCTTACAAGTTGTTAAAGAGTCCTAGGATCCATGACCATACACTAATGTAGAGTAAGAGGTTGTAAGGAGTCTTAAGGGGTTCTGGAACACATTAATATGTCTTAGATCCCCTTATGACTCATTAGGACCCTTTAAGACCCCTAAGATGTATGGTAAGGGGTCGTAAGGTGCCATAAGGGGTCATAAGTGGTTCTTCAACACATTATTGTTTCCTAAGACCCCTTATGACCCCTTACCATATACTAGTGTATGGTATGGGCTCAAAAGGGGTCATAAGGGGTCCTAGGACACATTAATGTATCCTTGGAACTTTTATTACGCCTTAGGACACTCTATGACCCCTAAAATATATGGTAAGAGGTCATAACATGTCATAAGGGGTCATTAGGGTTCCTAGGACACATTAATGTATCCTAAAATCCCTTGTGACCCCTTAGGAACCTTAAAGACCCCTCTATGTACATCTTAGGAGTTGTAAGGGTTGATAAGGTGTCCTAGGACACATTAATATATCAAATGACCCCTTAGACCCCTCACAACGCATTAGGAGCCCTTACGGTACACTAATGTATCCTAGTACCCCTTAGGAGTCTTTAAGACCCCTCTCTCTACATATAATTAGTTGTACGCATTGTTAAGGGTTTATAGGAAATATTAATGTGTTCTTGTACCCCTTACGACCCCTTCCTATACACTAAATTTTTTTAAATGATCTTAGAAGGGGTCGTAAGGAGTCCTAAGGCATAATAATATTACCTATAAAGCCTTATGACCCCTTACAACACCTTACAACTCTTTATGATCCCTAAGATGTTTGGTAAGGGGTCATAAGGGGTCCTACGACACATTAATGTGTTCCATGACCCCTTTATGACCCCATAGGTTTTGTTAAGACCCCTATCTCTACATCTTCAGGGTCGTAAGGGATGGTAAGGGGTCCTAGGATACATTAAACCCCTAGACCCCTTATGACCCCTTACAACCCCTTTGGATCCCTTACCATACACTAATGAATGGTAAGTGGTCCTAAAGGGTTGTAAGTGGTCCTAAGGTATCATAGGACACACTACCATCTCCTAGAACCCCTTATGATCCCTTGGGACCCTTTATGACACATAAGATGAATGGTAAGGGGTCATAAGGTGTCCTAATGGGTCATAAGGGGTAGTAAGATACATTAATGTCTCCTTGGATGCCTTATGATCAATGAGGATATAAAATATCTACAAAAACTTATCCTTGTAATTGATGGAATAATGAAGAAGAATACAATAGGAACCATCTCTCAAAAATATAAAATTTAAAAATAGAAGAAGATCATCAGAAAAGACAAGGACACTCAAAATACAAATAATACCAAGAAGGCAAGGAAAATTTAGAATAAAAAACTTTTGAGAATATTTGGACTCCTTGATAGGATATTATAACTTCATGCGTTGAACCTATTATTTTATATTTCCAGATTTATTCTACATCTAGTTTACTATTTTTTTGACTTTGTCATTGTTATTTATTGTTGGGTTGTCTTGTGGACTTAGGTGCCTACTTTCTACTTTATCACTTTTAATTTTGTGCTTTTATCTCTTTTTGTACTAAATTTAAAACATATATGTTAGTTTCAAGTACTTCATGAACTAGTGTTGTCCATTAAGTGTGACATGGATATACAATTTTACTTACATATATCTAAGACATATAAGACTACTTGGGTGTATATTATTATTAATATTATAAAAAATGTCTAAAGAAAATAATTTTAAACTTAGCATTATCAAATTAATGCTTTACTTTTTTACATAGAGTGGAAATGAAAACCTATTGATTAATAGAATGATTATTATAAATTAAATACAATTAGTCAAGTCATCACAACTATCATCAAATAAAATTAATGTGAAAATTATTTAGGAATGATGTACAATTAAATTACCAAAACCCAATATAAACTCAAAAGTAGATAATAAAACCATTAGTTATCATAGTCTCTTAAGTTTAGTGGAAAAAAATAATTCTAGGTTATTATCATCATATATAGAATCCATGAATGCAATAGTGAGAGATGAAACATGCAGATCTTCTTTTCCATAATACAACTCAAATCCAAAGGTTGTGGAAATCATAGGAAATGGATATGTAGGAACTTAAAATATGAATGTGTTTGATGTAAATGATTATATTTGATAGATCCCTTATTGTGATTTATTGTTATTTTAAAATTAGCTATTTGTTGTAATAGTGCTAACAAGGTGGAGGTAGACATAAGAGTATTTTTAGGGTATTTAAAACAATAGAAGAAATGTAGTAAGAGTGAGAGGTAGGAGTGAAGATATAATCATAAGTAATTACACCATTTAATATCAAAAAGATTTGGCATGTGATGAAATGGAGAAATAATATAAACTAGAGAATATGAAAGAGTCTTGCAATGATATAAATAGGTGGAGGTTATAGATATGTTATTATCTATGTAAATGAAATCCAAGAGGCAAAGTAATTACTAGAAGTAGGTATGGTGAAAGTAGTAATAGTAGGCATTTTTTATAATGATTAACAAAGGTAATGGGAAAGGCAGAAGGATGGACAAATATGTAAGAGTATGGTCAGGTTAATAACAATGGTTGTGAGTGGTAAATTTAGGGTTAGCATTGGAATAAGAATAAGGACAAGATGACATAATAATAAAAAAACTTAGTTAAAGAGATAAAATCATGATTAGTACCTATGATAACAGACACTCTTGTAATATATTACAAAAATATTTTCTAATTGACAAGGAGATTTAACTTGTGAAAATACATGAATAAAAAGGTATATCGATCAGTGAGAGTAATTTATGAGCCAAGTGTCATTCATGACAATAATCCATTGAAAACCTAAGTGGCTATCAATACAAGAATAAAAGATATCCACTATTAGTAGAGAAGGTTATCATAGTGGAGTTGAGATGAGGTTTTATCAAAGGATGAATAGGACTCTAAGCAACTCATGGAATAAAGATTACAATATGGTAATGAGGAATAGGAAGATAATTTAACATAAATCATTGTAAATTATCAAAACATGACATATAAAGTATAAAAATAAAACCCAAAAGAGAAATCCAAGGGTCGCATTAAGTAAAGTAAAAGTGACATCATACAATGAAGCCCAAACCCTAAAGGGAAAGATATAAAAATGAAGTGGCAATGACTAGGATTAGATAGGAATTTTCAAATTTGAAGAACAATTTAGGAAATTAAATGAAAGAGTATTATAGGGTAATTTTCTCTTGGAACATACTTGAAGAGAATGTTGGCAAACTAATAGTAATAACTTATCAGTATCTAGAAATTATTTCTCTTGATCTAGTTACTATATTAAAACTATGACAAAAAGTAGGATCTCCTTGCAATCAATCTTGAGCAGCTCACAAATAGATTTTGAGTAGCAAAGAATTTAACTTTGGGGTGTGGCCTTAACTTGGTCAAATATAGAATCTTGTAGTTTGGTTCACCATAATTCCTACCTTTTGGAGGTTTGTAAGGGTTGCCAGTATTTGAAATTACTTAAAGAAATTGCTACATTATAGAACTCAAGTTCTTCTTAAGAGGGTTGATTGAATAAGTTACAATTTTGGGAAAGTATTTGTTGAACAGAAACACGCCTCAGTGGGAATTTGATGGAGATATGTCCTTTTTAGTCTTATAGGTTGAAGAGCACTTATAATGAACAATACTTGTAATATGGATATTGCTTGATGTTAATCAATGATCCTTTGATGTGTTTTAATACCAATCTCTAACAAATAACCACAAATATATGTACCAAGTTAGCTCCCAACGGCTAGTGAAAAATTGAAAGAGTTAATAATTTATTTTTTTGGTGAATTTGATTTTTTTCATGTCAATCTCGCATGGCTTGTGATTCAATTTGCATGTCATGGAATCGACTAACAATGGGAAATAAGTGATATTGGGATCTTGAACATATGCATGGATATGAAGGTTAACGATAAGACAAATTTGTAGAATAGATTTAAATGGGACAATATATGATCAAATGTTTGAAAATTTATATAAATAAAAATAAATATCGATTTATAATGATTGAAATAAAATATCAAACATAATAAAATAATATATCAATTATCATTATATAATCATATTAAGAAGTTCTATACAAATTAATATAAAATTAAATTTAACTATTACAATATTACATTAAAACAATTACTCCAAAAGAGTGTTATAGTTTTTATATAAATTTACGTGTGTGGGATGTTGCGTGGTATTTTGTAGTACGCTCCTACAAAACTATATTTCCTCAAATTGACTACATATGAGGTAAGAATGTCGTTGCCTCTATAAACTTTATTATAAAGCTCATAAAAACAAATCTAGGATTGTTTTACATTGTTTATCTTCATACCGTCGCGTCCCAATGGAATTGGGTGCAAGGAAGAATTATATATGACCTCAAGTGAAATCAACTGCCAAACTTAGAATACCCATCTGTTATCAGATCTGTGTGGTCTCCTCTCTCTCTTGCATTTAAACTGTACTTCTGGATCTCATGGACGAAAGCAAAGAAAAACCCTCCAAACAAAATTACGGTAGTGAGATACATGATTTCATGTCGCTGAATCACAATAAAAGAAAAACCATTGTTTTCGATCTTGAGACAACACTTGTAAATGTGAGCGCTCTTCCTCTTCCACAATATGATTTCACAATCTCTATTAAAGGGCCTCGAACGAATGAACACAGATTTGTTTACTATGTTCAAAAAAGGCCTGGACTAGACCTCCTCTTCCAAGAACTTTCAAAACATAGCTATGAAATAATAATTTTCACGTCGGCTCACAAGCTCCAAGCTGATGCGATCATAGACAAACTTGAACAACTTAGCAAGACCACCATGGATATCCGTTTGTACCAGAAGGAAAGAACGAAAGATATTTGTAAGCTTGGTATTTATAGACTTCCTAGAAATCTTATCATAGTTGATGAGAGTGCAGAAGAGTATAAATCAGAGAGAAAAAATGTATTTGAGGTGAAGCCCTTCAATGGTGATCTATCAGACAGGGAGCTTTGGAGACTTATAATATTGTGTAACAACAGTTCAACAACTGAAGATGTAAGAAACTCGATATGCGTACAGCATGCTATTACCAATCTTAATAATAACAGTGTGCATAATGAATCTACAAGGCTATCAAAGAAAAATAAAACAATTGTGTTAGAAATGGATGATATTTTATGCAGTATAAGCAATGATCCTCAAGCTGATCATGATTTTACTGTATACAGCTTTGAAATGGGAAATGCAGTACATTTTCATGTGTTACAAAGGCCTGGTCTCGATGAGCTTTTGGATCGACTGAATAAGAATTATAATATCGTAATTTTCACTAATTTCAACAGAGGTTGTGCAGACTTGATCCTAGACAAGGTCGACGTAAACTTTCACATAAAACAACGAATTTTCATAGATTCTTGCAGGCGAGTTGCTCATGATTTCTGTGTAAAGGATCTTTCAAAGGCTTTTCCCGATTTTAATCCGAGGGATTTTATTTTAGTGGACCATAATCCTATTGCCTTTCAATTCCAGCCTGAAAACGGGATTTTAATGAAGAGGTTTCAAGGTGATTTAAAGGACAGAGAACTTTACAAGTTACTAGACTTCTGTGATGTGGCATCCATGTGCAAGGACGTAAGACAAGCTATTTCTACCTACTTAGGATCACCATCATCATCGAAAAAAATTAAAAATTTGAAAGCAAAGAGTAAAAGATACCTTTGTTTCTGGCGACGGTAGGAATTATTTATGTCACCTTGACTACATTGCTTCCTCATTTGTACTGGTTTAGCAAATCAAATGATTAATTTCACATCTAATCTCCTAAACTACCTTTGATCTGCAATATATTGAGTCTACCCATACCCAAACTCTAGAAATTAGATGCACGACATTATATTAAAGATTCTACTTCTTCGTTTATTATTTTTAATATATGAGTTTATTCCAGCTTTCTGGCTTAAACATATGAGACACATATGAAACTAGGGTCACTAAAGTTACATGTATGGTTTTGCTTCGAATCTAGATCAAGAAGTGGAAAAGATGATGTATGGTTTTGGCTGGTTCAGTAGCAAGGGGAAGTTATATAAGGCTACTCTTTATGGAGTATCTCGAACTGAACCTTTATCAAATTAGACATTTAAAAGATATTATCAATTCATATATATAGTTTTATAATTTAAATTGTTCATAATAATGATTTTTATTAATGATTTTTAATATGAACTTTCAAGCAGTATAAAATGTAAGCCTTAAAACAGAACTTGATAGCTTTTAATTCGGAACTATCCTATTAAGAAGGGCCCTTGATAAAGAGTTGTGCTATGATGTTCTATCCTATTCATATATATGGGCTTTAGTATGAATAACTAATTGAAAAAAAACATTATTAAAATATAACACTATTAAAATGTTCATTGTCTATAATAATGTTGGTCCATATTTTATCAATTATAATAAATTATAATACATTTTTAAAGATTTCAAATACCTTTTAGATTCATTAGATAGTTTTTAAAATGAGAAAAGATTATAAGGGTAGGGTTTTAGTATGAACTTTTTGAAAATAGATATCATAACAAAAAATCGTCACAATATACAATAACATTATTTGAAGTTTATGTACACTTTTATTTCCTACTTTTATATGTATAATTTTGTGCGAGTGGGAATGGAAATTGAAAGATATGAGAATTGCAAGGGAATGTAGCAATGTAGTCACTATTTAATAAAAGATCTCAAGGGAATAAGAAAAAATGTACTAAGTAGTTTAAAAAAAGGACCAATGAAGAAGTTATTATTAGGAAAAGTTGAATAGTAGAGTGGGTAACATAGTTCTAAAGTTCAAACCTTCCTCTAAGTTAGGTCAATAGAAATAGAAAACAAGTGAGTCATCTTAGTTAAGTGTTTTGCATGTGATGGATTTTTAGTTTAATTTTCTTTTGATTTGATTTAGTTTCCATTTTAGAAATTTATTTGAGTGTTTAGATTTTTTTTCTTACTTTAAATTTTATGTAACTTTGTGTAAAAATGACATTTTAAATTTGAGATGGATGCCACTATCATGTTTTTATTGAGGCTATATCTAGGAGTCTAATTCTTGAGAATGTAGATATTCAAAGCATTATATCATGTGTGGAGTTTAAATCCCAATGAGGAAGTATTTGAGATATCAATTTTTAATAAGGTAGGAGTCATACATAAGTTTTATGTACTAAGGAGGTAGAAGTGAAAAAAAGCCTAATACATGGACTTGATCATATAAAAAATTACATAGTGAAGGGTTATGTTATGATAAGGATAATAACATGTATAAATAAATAACTAAAAAGTGGAGGGGTTAAAGATGGAACACTAAAGTGACTAATTTCATGCATATAATATAGAAAGAGATTATATTAGAGTGTAGTTAAGGGAAACAAAGTTATCACACAAAAGGAGGTGAATATGGTGTATATAATAAGCCTATATAGGCGTGTACTTTTTAAAAACTTATTATTTTCTACATTAAATAAATAACCGATAACATTATGTAAATTTATCTTATGTATAGCATTGTACAAAACATCCAAGGAGTAGAAATTATCATTGAAATAATTCAAATATAGGAGAAAGTATAAGACAATTTATTGAGAGAATATCCAAGATCAATATTATTGAAATGTGGTTTAATTTGAATAAGGTCAACAAAATCATTCTTTTAAGGGCCAAATTATTTTTATTTATATCTATATTACTAATGTGCAAATGCATCCAATAATATATAACAAAGTTCATATTTATCTCTCCAAGATGTAGTGCAGATAAATATTATTGTACACAATAATCATTATTCAAGGTTAAAATGCAACTTTCCCAATAAATTCTTTTATTATTTTCATGGAAATAATAATAATAATAATAATAATAATAATAATAATAATAATCTTCTCATAAAAATAATAAAAATATGAAAAGTATTTATTTAGATGACAGTTCTTCAATAAAAATTTGAATAAGGGTTGAAATATGTATAATAAGATTAAAAGAGAGTTGGAGAATAAATAATTTAACCTTATTATAAATATATTTCATTAATTTAAATAGTATATTAATAATTACTTTGTTTTATTCTTAAGAACCAATAAAATCCAAGAGATAAATGCATATCTTGGAGTGATGGTCATACATAACAAATTATAGGCATGCATACTAGGTATTTACGAAAAACTGTATCAAGTGACATAAATTATTATAAGTAAGGTAATGGTCCCTGAATGTTCATGAATAACATGGCCAAAACCATAATTAATGAGGTTATATTTATCTAATCATGAATAATTAATGCGAAGATGATTAAGAAAAAATTTACTACAAATATTACACCTTCAACTATTATCCATAATTATCCATTACTGATAGTAATATTCCATATAATAATGTGACAGATTCTTTATGAATTGAACTTTATGCATATTTTAAAATAGGGAATTCTACACTATTAGTAAAGAATTTATTAAAATATGGTTCATGAAATCTTAGTACATATTCATACCCTATATTATGTTAAAATTACACATATTTTCAAGAGCAATTATTCTAATAATAAGAAACAAAATCTTATTCAATTTTTGAATAAATAAGTACATGAATGACCCATACCTCTTACAAGTCAACCATCAAGGGAAGATAAATTAATCTCACAAGATGTATCTTGATTGAGAAAAAAATTCAACTAAACTAAATATTAATCAAGATTCTACTACTAGAATTACTTCGTTTGAAAACAATACCATGATTTTTTAATAAATTTATAATAATATTGGATAATGTAATTAAAATATTATTGAATTGTAATTTGATCACTCTTTCCAATATTGGTTTAATGAATGTTCCAAACAAATCTAGTAATAAAGCATTTTATCATTGAGAATCATTTTCAATCATGCATAAGCTTAAACAAAAGATAATTATTTCTATATTAGGGAAGAGGATATGGTTGTTGGTTGAATCGATAGTTAGCACATGATTTTATAAATAACAACATGGTTCATATAGAAGTTATTAATGATAATGAAAATCATGTAGATACATCTCTAAATAAAAATACTAGAAATTTTAAATAATTCATTCCATAGCCATAATACTCATATGGAGATATGTCAACCATGATACTTATATTTATCAAATGATGATGGTGAAAGAACAATAGTGTGACTTGTAGGAAAACCCAAATTTTTACCAAGGGCTATACTTTTGATAAACATACATATGTAGATTTCAGTTTGGTCTTAATTGTGAGAGAAATTCTCCTTTAGTATGTTTTACTAGAGGAGATGTCATTCTAGCATCACTAGTTACTTAAAAACATTTACCTTTGCCTTATAATTTTTAGGGGGCTACTTGAATCCTATACTTTAATTATGAAAGATTAAATCCCTTATAGTCAAACCCTCAATGCAATATTGTCTATTCATGTCAAATTACTTTAATAAAAAGCTAATTTACCTTAATTTGTTAGGAAAAAAATAAAAAAATTAATGATGTTATTTTACAAGTACATGTCTTTCATTATTAAAATTTTAAATATTATAATGTGTATTACATTTTAAATTTATATATTTTTAATTTTGTAAAAAATGTAGGTTGCTTGCATTAAAATATATCAATTCAACAAACTAGGTAATATATTAAGTTATGTCAGAATATGTATTTTTTGCACTAAACTCCACATAGATGGTAACTCATTTCAATGATAAACTTAGTTTTGATCAAATCTTTAGTGTCAGAAATTATATCTTCATACAATTCATAGCCATTTTGGATTCACTTTGGTAGTTGTCACTCATACCCATGATTTTTAACTAATTGTTCTCAAGCCATGACCAAATAAGGATGCCCAATACAATCCATGCTCACTGACTTTTATTTGAGTCTAAAATGATAGGAACATTGTGCTAAGTATCATATTTCATTCATTCTGGACCAATTTTGAACCTCTAGAATTGTTAGGAAATCATTCAGAAGGAAATTCATCCTCAATGTTGTCCATTTTAAAAATTTCAACATGAAACATGTGATGTTGTGTATAAGTACAACTTCATCCCCCTTACTTGTACATACACACCTTATATCTCTCAAGTGATTCACATCAATTTTTCATTGAGAACTCTAATTTAATCACACTCAATGTATTAGAGGAGATATTTGAAGTTGAGAATTCAAGCACTTAAGTTCAACGTCATGATCAATTTTATGTGTTCCTCTTTGTAAAAGGGTGCAAATAAGCTCTTATAATGAAACATCAACCTTTCATAGAAACTTCCAAGTAGGAAGATCGTAACAAATGCACCATTTATGAATTCAAGCATTCTCTAAAGTTTTTCAGCCTTATCCTTACCAAGAGCTAGCTCTCTCATACCATATTATAGCTAGAGAGGAGACCACTTATTACATAAGGTTTGACATCTACCAAACTCTATACAAAATAACCATTTTCATCTCTTTTCTATGTGTAGGCTAAAATCTGATAGTCAAAAATTTTTTAATCGTAAAGTTCATATTGAGACCTATAGATCTAGATGTAGAGAAAAACCATAGGTTTGTCAATTACTAAACACAGATAAAAAATTTACTAAATTTTAGAGGGAGTGATCTATAGGGTTTCTTGATCCAAAATAAGAAAGTTTATTAGATTGAGGTGTCCTTAGGTCTTGCGAACCTACCATGGTTTTTTAATTAATTCTTGTTAAACAAATTAACGTAACTAGTGACAATGGAAAGACACACCCTCCAACTCCATATTAAACAATTATGACTTGGAGCTATGAACTTGTGATGCCACAAGTGGAAGAGATCATCCTAACACTTAACTTGTTCGAACCAGTGTGCTCAATAATCCAACAAAGGGACAAGGCCTGTAAGCATAGTGGCCTAGTAGGGGTTTGAACCTTGGTGGCCAATTCACTAATAAATTATTTAAAATGTGACACTACATGTCCAAATATGGGAACCTAGCACACTTGAATTATACTTTTAGGATTATTTTTTAGCTATATTTTCCTCCACCATATTTCAAGATTTAACCTTCTATGTTGACCTTTAGCTCTTTTTTTGTCTACTTATGTTGAATATTGCCAATTTCCTAGCATTTTTATCTAGTTCTTGTATCATCATATCTAATCATGCCAATAAAAGGAAAATCATTAGTAAAAATTTCCAACTCTCCTAAAGGACTCAATTTTGGTTTAATTAATTATCCTCTAATTAATTTAAAGGTATATAATGGTTCTTAGTTTTCCAGTATAAGCTAGTAATTAATCATATCCATATAATTTTAAATGTATACATAGATAAATGTATTGTAATAATAGAGAGCTCTAAAAATTTTTTTAGTAAAATTAAAATAAAATAAGGTAAAAAATTATTATATTTGACAAAAAATTACCAAAAGATATCCATGCATTCTCCTTAAATAACTTGAGAGACTCTTTCCTGCATATATGAGTTTTCCGTACTTATCTACTTTTAAAGATAAAATATGCTGACTTACTATCCCTACCAATCATGAGAACAACATCTAAATTACCACTGCTAGACTTCAAGTACTCTCTCTTTCTTATCACATTTTAAATACTATTTCCTACATATCATTCTTCAAATACTCTTTCATGCATATCAGACTTCAAATACTCCTTCCTTCATATTTCAGATTCCCATAAAGTAGGCAAATTCCATACATACTAAATGTTAATATTCAAGAAAATAATTAATAATTGTCTCCTATAAACATAGATGACACTTTTCTTCATCAGGTTCAACACTAAACTTATACAGCTCTCTCACTAGGTTTAAATCATTGTACATGATAGCTTAGCATCAATGACAATATTAAATAAATATTATTAAACTCTCCCCTTTTTTATTAATGGAAACACTAATGACACACTACCTCTACTTCTCTCCCCCTTAAAATCAAGGAAAAATGGTGCAACACTCAAAAATCTGCTAACTATATCCAAAAATATATCTTCACCCTTTGGGAATATCATAGTAATATACTTCTCTCTCCATACCAAAAAGATTCTAATTGCTACATGAAATAATTCTCCCCCTATCAAGCACAACTCATCAATGATTTAACTTTAACTAGGTAACCATAACCTTTTACTACCCACTCTATGAGAAACAACCACATCAATCTACGAGATAAAATACCACTTTCAATTATATCTCTATCAAATAAAAATATCCCCTTAACAATTGTATCTAATATTTGTAAAAAATCTTCTACAACTAGGAACCACTATCTACATATCTCACTTAACCAAACATATCTTCAATGATTCCTATAACTCTATCAACTTCCCTATAAGGAATCCATAAAATAAATTATTAAAAAAGGAAAAAAAAATTAGTATAACTTCCAATGCATATTGAAAACTATAATTGTCTCTCCCACCAAGAAATTATGTATCACACATGAATGACGTCATTATGCTTTTGTTGTAAACAAAAAAAAAATCAAATTATCCTTTGTCGAGGTCAAAAAGGTATGTTGAGATCTCAATATGACAAGAACATATAGCAACATTTTTGTTCTCTAGTAACTTAAACTACCTATGCAACATCTCACATCCCTTAAATATGTTCACCAACTAGCTAAGCATCATATCATGCTAAATGATTCTTTATCGTCTACTTGTAATCCAGTCCTCTAGTACCATCTTCACCAATATTAAAGTTTTTTTACACTTTTTTGTTGGACAAAGTGCTAACCCCTTCTTTGTCAAGCATCTATTTTATCTTAGGCTTAATTTTTTCTCCTATAAAATATTTGTTGATCTACAAAATGCTTTGTACATAATTTTTGTGAGCATATTACTCTCAACCTTATTTAGAATGGTATCATCTTTAAAATTATGATCTTTTGATTCTTCGTAGAAAAAGTTTCTCCATTTCTACCCTATTGGGCCTCTTATCAACCATCATCTCCTTGTTTAATTTAATACATAGAAGACATGAACCTATTATTCTACTTCCACCCATTTTAATTTAATAATTTATTTTACTTTGGTACAAGAACCTCATCTCGCATTTCATAGTAAGTAAACAAATTCAACATCCTTCTTTAGATCATAACACACTTCAAACACCTCTTTTTCCTCTCCTTTTTCCCTTCTTATTTTCTTTGCTTCATTTAGAATTTCTCTTAGCTAAGAGACATTCTAATACTAATAATGATAAAATAAAAATATTCAATATCATTTGAGTAGCTGATTCGCCAATAGATTATATTATAAAACATCTAACCATTTCCTCAATAATTTTCTAGACTAATTCGATATCTATAAACATTTTCAAACTCTTTTTTTTCATCTTCAACAAATCAAGTTTTTGTGATTCAATCTAAATATAATCCATTGTATCCTTACTTAATCAAAGTTGGAAAGTTACACCCAAATAAACTCTAGATAGCCACAAAATACCTTAAATAATATGTGGTTGTATGTCACTTGTTATCTCTATAGTATCTATTAAACACCCATGCCTTCTTGCAGAGGTTGGAGATCTTCATACCACCTCACATTTTGAAACCTAAAAAACATCAATATAAAATATGACAGGGTTCTTTCATAAAATCCTTACATAACTTGTTTCCCTTCTATAATTTGTTTTCATATAGAAGAAATCCTATCTAAGATATTAGTGATCCTACCTTGAATTCCTTATCTAAAATAACCTAAATAAATTCTTTAACTTCAACAAAAATTCACAAGTCTCCATAGAGACTAGAAAATGTCTTCATATAATCTATCATACTAAAAAATATCTAGTATCAAAATATTGAATAATAAATTGGTGATGAATGAGGCTGATCCTATTTCTTATCACAGATTAGGAAGGAAGATGTCCCACTACGCTTAACAAGGATCAAGACTTTAATGGGTATTGTGATTATCTGCTAATCTAAAAAGATGAAAAATATGGTAATTGATAGGAAGATATGAGAAATAAGGTGAAATGGATGAAATAATTAAATTTATGTGTACATAGGCTAACATAAAGTACACAATTGCATGCAAATATTGGGGACATAAAAAATAGGATGCAACTAACATGTAAACCCAATTTCAAGCAGATCTAGAGAGAATATGATACCTTGGTTGACTTGTTCCCAGGAAGAGGTCACCTGAGCCAACCTATTCATTTTTATTCCTACTATTTTCAATCTCAGATTGGTCATGGGATCTTGAAATTTCCAAATATAAGTCGATCTGAATGTCACCTCTACCTATGGATAGAAAAGAAGGAAAATTATTATGTACAGAGGGGTTTCCCTTAGTGAAACCCCAGTTTGAAATCAGCCTCTAAATAAAATAAAATAAAAGTGAGCATGCTAACATAGAGAAAAGGTTAGATCTAAACAATGAATTGTCTTATACATTGGCAATAGAAGTTCTTCTTTGAATGTGATTAGGAATGTTGATGCAATATCTTGACTCAACACAAAAACCTATGAGGAAATCATGAAAGACATACCTTGCGTATTAACTATTGTAGTTTCTCACAAAGAGAGAGAGAGAGAGAGAGAGAGAGAGAGAGAGAGAGAGAGAGAGAGAGAGAGAGAGAGAGAGAGAGAGAGAGAGAGTGTGTGTAATGACTTGGAAAGTTGAAGATTTGAATTGTTGTATGAAGATAGATGTTTGGATGAATGTGTATGTATGAATTCTTGTGATCGTAATCCTTAATGGTAGACTCCTTTACTTTGAATTAAATAAGGGAAAGAAGATTGAACCATAGATAATATTTCCTTGAGAACATATTAGAATTCTTGAAACCCTCCTTGAATTTGAATTATAGGAAAGATCTTGAAAAACTTCTTGTCTTATGTCCAAATGAGGAGACACAGGTTTCTTTTATACCTCTCACAATATTTCAGGGCTAAAAACTTGAAAGAACCTAACATGATTTAAGATTTCCTTTTTTAACCAATGAGATCAGTTCCCAATTTAAATTTCAAGGCAAACCTTAAAGAATAGGTCACCCCAACCAACCTATTCGTAGGAATAGGATTCCCTATCCAACCTATTCTTAGGAATAGGTCACCCAAGCTGACCTATTCCCTCTAGAAAGAATTAAAATTTAGTTCGGGAATAGAGATTATGGAGAATAGGTTAGAAAGATAAGCGGTACAGAGATGAAGTACCATAAATCAATGAAGGATCCTATACATAATAAAATTGAGCCTAATTGAGAATATAATTATGGGTGCTTATAATTTAGGATGGTACACAGACCAATAGGGGGTATTTAAGATCTATATTAAAATCTCCCACTCTAATTGAGTTGAATATCTAGTTTTTAAGGGACCTCTTAGGCACATCCTTATAATTGCGTTCCACCTTTTCTTTAGCCTTCTTCACCCATGTCCTTTGCAACTTCTCTCTTTCTTCATTCACATTGATTTCCTTCTTCTCTAAATAGTGTCTATTACATTCTCTTGTCTACATAATCTAGCATGTTCCTTTACTTATTACAAGTAAATGAACTTATTGCAAATGATTTCCATTTATTCTACCATTAGATATTTATTTAATAGTCTTTTTTTCTCATATTTGTTGAAACCGCAACAATAGCCATTAGAATATTATAGATTTCGAGCATTGTTCATGTTAAAAAAAAAATCTTGTTATTCTACTTCTACATTCATTTCCCTTATTAAAAGGTTGCGATCTATTATAGCCTCTATACTCATTAACTCTATGACCAAATTTATTGCATGAAAAAATAACCATTAAAAGATATATGGTACTTGGTTTAAGCAAGAGAAATCACAAGTCTTCTAAAGTTCTTCTTTCTCTAGATAGGAGTGAAACCTCGTTGGTATTTACTAAACTTCTTCAAGTAGTCATTGACCTTTTCCTTTCCCTTGTCACATTTTTTTGGAGTTATAGAGTTTTCTCCATTGCCAAAACTAAGTCCACACTTATCCCTTGAGTGTTCCTAAAAGTACAACATTGAATCATGTATATCAATTTCCCCTTTAAGTTTCAAGTTATTTTTAATTTGTACCTTATACATTCTAACACTTTTCTCAAGGTCACAAGATTTTCTTCAAGCATAAAGAAATAATTACTCTGTTCTTTGTCTATTTCCAATTCTGTCCTTAGTATAAAAACTTTTTCTTCAAGTTTATTACATTTTGTAAGACCATGGCTCATTAAGGACATGTAACATTTTAATTCCAAAAAAATATAGACTAATTATCTTTAACAAAGAAGATATGTGGCTATTTCAATTGGTTAAATTCTTATGTGTGTTCTCTCTTCCTTTAAGTTCCTTGAAGGAAAAATCCAATTTATTTTAGAATGATTATAGCTCTTCCATAAATTGATTTGAAATATTATCAAATTATAAGATGTATACAAGTTAGAATTATTTGATATGATCATGATTCAAAGATGAAATTAGTATGTTAAACTAATGATTCACAAGATTGTGAGAATTTAAATATTTATAATAAATTATTTTTGTGACCTAATTATGTCATTTGTTGTACTATGTAGCAAATGAAGTATGTAAAAGGAAAGGTTATGATATCAAGACTTGAAAGTAAGAAGGTCTATAGTAGAAGGGAGAAAGATCTATTCATAATCAATTTCTTCCTTGAGAAGATAATAATTTAACATTCAAACACGGTTTTGTTATTCAATGGTAATGTTTTTGTGAGGTTTATTGTTATAGGAACTTTAATGTGAGTCTTTAGGTCAATTTCCATTTTTAAATTATAAAAAAAGAACCCTGGTGTCTATACCCTTGTGGTAGGAGCCAATTGGAGGCATAATAAAATCCCCAAGACTTTATTTAAACCTCCAAAAATACTCATTAGTATGAGTGATGAGTTTGAAGGATAGGTGGGGTTAGCTAGGCTAAGGGTACCAACCTCACCTCCATACCTTATTTATGGGAGAAGACTTTGGGGATGGGGTGGCATTCTCTTTTTCCAATCTTAATTGAAGAAAGGACCACATGGAGGAATGGATGGGATGGTAAAAAGTGTCACGTCCTCATCCAAGTCTTGAAATTTAATCTTCTTTATATGGAGTTTGTGAAGGGAGAATGGGTTTTTCCCACTTCTATATTTTGAGAAATCTTGAAAGATTTGGAGAAGGAAGAATTTGGAGAGAAGGAAGGAGTCTTGTATTAGAAGTTGGAGAATAATATACCAAGCCTTTGAGAGATAAGTCTTAATACTCTTACCTTTTCATTTAAGTGTTGTAAGATGAAAATAGGTTGCAAGGTTCATGTCTTATTGTTAGGAGAAAAATCTAGAATGGAATGTTTAGTGAATGGTATATTTTGGTTTATGTGAATCTTATAGTGGACATGTAAGAACTTTGATATTGTATTACCTTTATATGAGAAGATTCTATGAATCTAACATGGGTCTATATATTTTCTTTCTTGGGGGTATGGCTAGAGCACGTGAAGCTCCATGCTGTCATTACTGTAGGGAGGAGAGGAAGCTTGTTTTCATGATTTCCATCTATCTTGTATGCTTACTTCTTTTTGAAATGACAATTTAAGGGATAATTAAGTGCATTTTTCATAGTGTTATTGGGGTGAAAGCACAATAATCTGTCACCCTTTTACAAAGGAAAAGGACAACAA
>MU223875.1:1400479-1415900 GCA_018584345.1 Thuja plicata | reverse complement strand
AGCCTTCTCTTCTTATTTCCCATCACAAGTTGCAGAATTGTCTTCTTTTTCCAAATTGTGAAGTATTTTGTGACTTTCGAGATAACAAGATGACAAAAACATATATTTATTTATATGTAATTGTTCTATACCCGAAATGACAACAAAGAGGCCGACATAGGTTTCTATCAAAAGTCATCTTTGACTTTCGATAGAAACTGTATACTTTCTATCGAAAGTGCTTTGGTAAATGTTGGTGAAATGCCAAATCATGAAACTAATTTTGATAGAAAGTAGTTTCGATTGAAACTAAATAGTTTCGATCGAAACTACTTTCTATCGAAACCCCTAAAAATGATGCCATCTGTAAAGGTCCACAACAATCTGCAGTTTTCATGGCTTTGGGGCTCAAGCACGGGGATCAAATGAAAGAATAGGGACACCTCCTTTTGCATCACACAAGTACTTTGAATGAGCTTTCTAACGAATATAGATTTGACAAATTTTGAATTAATTAGGTCTATGTTTTTTTACATGCATCAGATGTAGGTTTTTTATCAAATATAAACTTCCAGGTTTGACATTCAATGAAAAATAGTAGAAAATAGAATTATTTTTTTGAAAAATAACAGTGCCCTCCGATTTCGAGTCTTCTTTCTGTCAAAAAAATAAATTTAAATTTTGTAAATACGCAACAAGTTATCAGTTACGCAGTCAAGGTATGTCAAAATTACAATTGACTCTACTTCAAACGTTCATAAAATATGCAATAGTCATGATAATGTCATCAAACCAATTTCATGCCCTCCGTATGGATGTTACAAAACCAAATTCAAAATAAGCACATTGATATCTATCTTAGAAAAAAAGTTATGTTGTACAAAGTCATTGTACCTTTTTGAAAAAGACATTTTCAGCAACATAGCAGTTTTAGTGGGGGAAAAAAAAAACCATTAAAATCAATTAAATAAAAAATAAAATAAAATATTTAGAATCTAGATAGAAAATCCTAAAAGACTCTAGTTTACTTCGTCTTCCGATTTCAAATAGTTTAACGACAATATGCATCCGAATGTGAAAGTTTTTCTCAAAATGTAGAGTTCAATGTCTGTTTAGGCAAAAAAGTGTAACCCGCTATTGTGGTATCACCCACAGTGGAGTGTTGAGCTTCATTGAGTATAGCATCTTGTTTGAGATATTGGGTTTGATTGAAATCTTACATAAATGCTATTACAAATGGAAAAAACTAAAACCAACTTTTCATAAGAGATAATTTCTTCCAGACTTAAGAATTTTATTTTTATCAAGAGACCAGCGCCATAATAGATGCCATAGTCATTGGCATAAAATTATCCCTCGAGTAATAGGTTTATAAAATTGATCATTACTTTTGAATTACCAACTGAATTGTAGAAGTATGTTCATTTTTCAATGGAAGAAAAATTTGATATAATTGTAGAGGCTTTTACATATTTATTTAGCTTTGAACATTATGATTAAAAAAGAAAATGGCGTCAGGAAATTATCAGCTTAATAATATAAGAGTTACATGTTTAAACAATAATAACTATACTCATGTAATTGGCACTTTGAGATATATTAAAATCATTCATACGCAATCAAAACTATAGTTATGATGCACCGATTCATCAGTTTTAATCAAAAATTCTCCTCATAGTAAATGATTAATTCTCATTGCTTGGACATTTTTATCAGCTTAACCTTCCAAAAAAAACCATCGAACGCCCCGATTAGGCAGCCGGATGTTTTGGCCATGTTTTTCTACTTTTACAAAAATCACCATGTTTTTTTGGGTGTACGCCAGCTGAAGAAGTGGAATATACAAGCAGACCTAACTAGGAAAGGTGTTTGGATAGTTGTCTTTGCATGTAATCGATAGGTGGATGCAAAAAATATACAGAGCTGTCTATTTCAATGCGGAAAAATGTGCAATGTACCATGGAAAGTCCACGTAAAATAGGGAAATAACAGCAAAATTCATTCATGCCAATTGCAATGTTGTAACTCTTTCATAGAAAAAAAAAAAATCCTTTATGCGTTGTTATCTTTCTACTCTGCATATTACAAGAAGGTGGAAAGCTCTAAGGAAGGGAATGGCTATGTGGTATCAACGAGACATCTGTAGTAGGTGAATGGAGGTGTACATTGATATATTCTAGAAGAATCTTTATAGGGACAGGGATTGAAATAAAATTATATTTTGATTAGCTTTTCCTTTTCAGTGATTATTTTGTTTCAGTGTGGCCATACATTTGAATTTGTCAGTTTCCTTCCGCACTGCTAATTTGGCAAGGTTTGCAGCAAGATGAAGTTTGAGAAATAAGCTTCCTGTTCTTTCCAAGTGGAGATTCATGCTTCTTCTGCTATTATTGATATTGGAGTATATATTTGAAAGAAGTGTAATTCTCTGTGAGGAAGCAATAACAATTCAACCATTTGAGGTCCGATATGCAATTTTGGTCTTTGCCCTTAATTGTCTTTGAAGATTTGTGTTATCGCATTTGACGTGTATATAATTTAACTGTTTTGTATTTTAGTAGATTTTTTTCTTTTCCCTTAATTATTTCATTAGATAGCTCTATGAAATAGTCACTTTACCATAGTTTATGGTTTCATGGTTAGTTTGGTAGGTTATTTATACAAATGGTTTATAAATGCCACATAATAACATTTCAGTGTATCCCTTAATGTCATTTACAATGTAATTCCCTATTGTTATTGCTATTTTTGATCCTGAAGCAAGCATACATTATTACTTTAAAGGGAAAAATCAAAATCTATGCAGATTGCAGTCCATGTGAAGTATTGTAGTTGAATGAGGTTAATGTTCCCAAGGCAGTTAATACATCTATTATACATTGTAGCCTTAGTTGTTGTGTGATATAAGTAGATATAAAGGAGAATTCCCGTATGATTTTAATGCAAGATTCATGAAATCTTTTTTATGTCACTCACATGGATAAAAGGGACATATAAAAAAATGAGGTTGCCTCTTGTATCAATGAAGATGAAGTTTTTAATAAGCCTACCAAAATGGTGTGTGCAGATCATAATAAATTACAAGGAATGATGACGCAATAGATGCATAGAAAATGGTTCCTTGTAATAGTTTTATTAATGAAGAGTCAAGAAAATGTACAAACATTCAATTTCTTTTGATGCAGATAATAATATTGATGATTGGATTAATATGAATGTCACAACCACAAGCATACAAATTAGTGAAGATGTTATTGATTTACCTATTCTTCAGCCAGGTAAGCTTTAAATTTGATTTGCCTTCAATCAGGTAAGTCAAGATATTTTATGAGGGCTTCAAATTTGATGTGAAAATAGTGCAGTCACGTAATCTTTAAAGAATATGACATTAGAGACCAATCTGCTTAGGGATATTGAATCGATGATATTAGCAATAGATATTCAAACATAAGATGCTTGACCTTTTGATTGTGTTGCATATGTAGTGGATCAATCAAATTAATCATTGTTTGGAAGTGATAAATAACTCTAACGATATTTAATTTAAACACTATTCTTTACTCTTTCTGATGTTTTTCTCCCACCAAATGTCTTAGTGTATAACAAAAAATATTATAACCAAACTTTCTACATCAGCAATACAGCGACATCATTTAATATATCTATAACTATCGGCGTAACCCTTGCACCCTTCAAAGGTGCAAGTGCTAGTTAGATATCAACTCCCAAATATGAAAATAAGTAAATAAGCCTACTCTACTCACGAGTTTTCCATCGATATATGATTATATTTGCTCC
This sequence comes from Thuja plicata, assembly GCA_018584345.1. Classification (NCBI taxonomy): domain Eukaryota; kingdom Viridiplantae; phylum Streptophyta; class Pinopsida; order Cupressales; family Cupressaceae; genus Thuja; species Thuja plicata. The sequence continues at coordinate 1,412,123 of MU223875.1, read as the reverse complement.
ATATTCTCTACTATGTATGGAAATTATAAATAAACAAATAAATAATTTAGTATTATAGTTGCAATACATCTAGGTATGAGAAGTTGTAACGTTCTTCCTATATACACAAAAGAATTTTATGCACTACAAATGCCTATACATGACGTTGAACAAATATGTGCATAAAAAAAAAGCTAATAATATAAATAAAATAAATAAATAATGAACCAAGACATATCCTGCAGATTCTTGTCGTTCTCCTGTTTATGCTTGCGTTACCTTATATGCACTTGTAGCTGTTTAAAAATACAATGGATTTTGGGGAATGCTATCATCAGATATGTTGTGGCAGATCTGCCTGCAATGTTTGAGGGACAATTAAGGTACGTGAACTGTTCCTAAGATGCAACATAATTGTGTTGAAAGTTGAGCACTCATTTGTCACGTATTAGCTCTTTGTGCAATACCAGAGTTGCGCAGCCATATATGGTATGTGGATTTATTGTGGATTTATTGACCTGCTCTTTCTAGGAGTGATCGAGAGTATATATATATATATATATATATATATATATATATATAACACTACAACAATTAAAAAATCTCCATTCTTCCTGTACAAGAAAAGCAGTACTAACATTCCGAGTGCCTGATACCTCCAATTTAGCACTGAAAATGCATACTAGTCATTACCACTCCCTGACGTCTACTTTGGGTGTTCTGCCCTCTGTTGCTCATTATATCTAAATTTGTCAAGGTGACATGGATTCTTGAATCTTTTTTTGTGTGCTTGTTGTTTATGTTTTGGTTATTTTTCTATATAGATGGATTTCAGTTGGATTTATGATGCTTTTAGCTTGTTTCATTTAATGAGTAATTTTGATAAAAAATTATTTTAATAATTATACCTTTGATAAGGTTAGAATAGTAATATATTAGATATATGAGTATTTAATAATTAAATATTAATTAAATACCTACATTTAATTAATTGATTTAATTATTAAGTCTTAATTTAATAATTGAGATTTAATAATTATTAAATTCTAAAAAATCTAATTAATTATGTAAATTGAATTATTAAATATTACTTTAAGTTGCATGATTAATTTACCTAATTTAATTAAAATATTCATATGCTTTTTGATTTATAACTTTGATTATTTATTTTAAAGTTGAGTTGTGCATTATTTTATGTGAACCTAAAATTAAAGTATTTCTTTTAAATAATTAATATTCCTAATTATGATTGCACTTTTGTAAACCTAATTACTTGGTTTTCTATATAGCTATTTAAAGGTAGTTCAATTAGGTGGAAGGAGCATTCAGGTGATTAAAGATTTTGTTGAAGTATTAAGAGTATTTTGGAATCACATTTGCTTTGGGATTTGTATTGGATCTTCTCATCAGTTACTAAGGGAGGATTTTGAAACTTGTTAATTCTAGCTTTCCAGATCCTTGTCTTCTATGGATCAGAATTGCTAGAATCCTATGTTTGATCTTTTTTTTTGATATTGTGTGCTTAAATTTATTAAATTTGGGTAGTAGCTTATTTGATCAATTCTGTGGGTTTTCCTTCTTGTTTGTGTGACAGATCTAGCATTATGGTTTTATTTAAATGTTTGGGTTTTCAAATTGTCATTAGGGTTTTTAGATCTGTAAATAACTCATTGTGTGAGAAATTATTGTATTATTTCTCTAATGGTTGTTGGCTTTTAGATCTGTATTATGTCCATACTTGTAGATGATAATTTGTGCCCTTGCGAGGTTAAAATTTAAGCTTCATGTTCAGATCCGGAAGGAAATCAAATGGTGGAATTAAATTGCATACCTTGTCAATAATTAATATTCTATAGAATATTCATGTCACATGATACTGTTTAAATGATTGCATGTTTATTTTAGGAAATTAAATTATATTTAGTTTTTTTCTTTGTTTGCTTGCATTAAATTGGTATATAATTATCTATGGGGAAAGATGCCTTTTCTTATATAGGAATTTTTTTTTAAAAATGTAAAATAAAAATAGACCCTTGCCAGAAAAGTACAACATTTACAGTCATTTCTTATATATATATATATATATATATAGAATAAAATTAAGTTTTAAGTAAAAAGAAAATAAATAAATTTTTCTTTAAAAAAATACTAAAATAAACTCTTGTATGGTCGGGTGTGGACACCACTCCCCCACCCCACTTAACTCTTTCTGGGGACCGCTGGGGTACCGCGGACTGTGGTACCGACCATAGTCACCGTGGTGATCCGTGGGACTGTGGATGGGGACCGCAGGACGCTACCCCACTCCTAGTCTTTGGGATACCACCCCACCCAGATGGATGGTGGGGCTGGTAATTAAATTATTTTTTAAACAAAAATATGGTTCAAACCTTTTGTTTTTAACTTTAATTTTTGAAAAAAATTAATGAACTTTTAAATTCAAGATGCTGAGGTGTTGGTCGTTATGTTGTCACTCATTTCTTCTACGTCATCTTGGGCTGATGAGATTGTGCATATTATATTTTTCTCCTTACTTCGCATTTCTTGATGTGATGGTTTGGGGTCAAGCTGGTCATTTATTTCTTGTTAGTACTATGTGATTTTGATGGGACTGCATATGTTGCACTTAATTGCATGATAATCATGAGGTTTTTTTGGACCTTATGTTCTAATTTTTGCGTCCATTTTCGCTGTTGAGGTTTTTGTGGAGATCATTTTCAGCTTCTTTCGTGACTCGTTGGGGGTTTGTTTTCTATCTTTGTTTTATTCCTAGTGTTTTTTTTAGGTAGGGTTGTTTCAATGTCTATCCGTCCGAGTCCAGTAGTGGGTATTAGTACTAGGGTTGATATCTGCTCTTTTTGTTTTGATCTCCACATGGACTATTACCCCCGCAACTACAGAATCTTTTTCAAGGTGGAAGATTGGGAATAACCTTTTCTAGGGTGTGTAAGAGATGATATGTCAGCAACAATTTTCTTCTACGATCGCCCACACATTCGTAGGGGAATCAAAAGGATTATTGGCCATGACATCCTTTTCCCGTTTGGTAAATGTATTATCTTCCCATCCCAGATTCTGTCAGTTTTTTCATTGAATGTTTGTGATCTTTTAAAATCTCCATATCATTTGGGTTTAATTACATCTCGACATGTGAATCCAGAGATACTTGGGGTCATTAAAATTTCTAATACTTTGTAGAAATATGATTTGTGGGGTGGTGTCGGCCTCATTGGTGGTCTTTTTCATCATCACTCAGCCCTTAATCACCATGGTGTATATATTGTCCTTAAAAGTATTAAGAAGGGTCTCGAGCGTCAATCTTTTAGGCCTGTTAAAGCGACCCTCCAACAATTTAATGGCTTCCTCACAAAAGTATGTATAACTGCTATACACCAAGTTATTTTTGCCATTCTTGATCTCCTTGAGTTTGACCCATCTACTGCTACTAAAGAACCCTCTTCTTCCCTCAGACCTATTTCACATTCTCATAGTCCTAAGGTGGCTGATCACCCCATCACAGATCTCAATCTGAACCTCAATTTGGGTGGGGATTCTTCTCCTATGGAAGGGGGTGACACTACGTTGGTCCTTATGAAAAGTTAATCAATTTTTGTAGGGTTTCTTTTTTATATGCTCTTTGCATGTTTACTCCCATGCGGATTTTGTTCAGGCTCAACACTCTGTGTAGTTAAAAGCTTCACATTGTTTAACTCCTTCTCACTACATTTTTCTTCATGGTGACCTACAGACAAACATAAATTTTTTGATCTACCGACAGGCAGAAGTTTTTGAAGTTTTGTTTCTTCCTACCTATGGGCTATCAGTATTTGATGTCAACTATGTAATTCACCTCAGGGCTCTTTTATTTGTCTATGGGATTTTTAAACTATTGCAGATGTATTGTTCTAAACTCTATTGTAATGCCTGACAGATTTTTGTAGTAGTTTAGGGCTAGGTCTTGGTAGGAGGTCCCTCATACTTTTGGTTGGTAGTAGCTTTGGCTATTAGGGATTGTTACTCTTCCAAAATTCATATTTTATGTATATGAGCAATGATGGGAGTTTTTATTACTTGTTCTTTTCTCTGGGAGCTCTTTGAACTAGATTATTATTATATTAATATATCAAGTGGCCCTGCCACCTTTAAAAAATAAAAATTTAATGTATATATTAATTACTAATATCTAATATTATTAATTAATATATATTAATTAATAAAAATTACCTATTACTGACCATCCTCTTATTCACATCCTTTGGAGATTATTACCCCTGCATGTTTGCTGGGGTCTATGGAAGGAATGAAACAATCAAATTTTTAGAGGAGAAGACAGTAATGTTGAAGGTACTGTGCGGCTGATTGTGAATCTACTAAAGGAAAATTTAGATACCTACCGTTGGAAAACCCCCCTGACCCCCCCAGGGACTATAATGTATGATAGCCAAGGAATGGGCTCTTCCCAATTCATTCTATGTGATGGATAACTCCAAAATTCTGAAAAGACTAAACACTAAATGGTCTCCCTCAGAGGAAAACATAACTAAGCTGAACTTTGATGGGGCTACCTCTAATGGCATTGCTGCTGGTGGAGGTATTCTTCGTGATCATAATGCTCACCTTATCCTGGCCTATGCGGTCCACATTGGAATGGGATCTAACAATTTAGCTAAGATGTTTGTCCTCCTATGGGGTCTCAAGGTGGCATTTGATATAGGGATTAAAAGATTAATCATAGAAGGTGATTCTAAAATTGTTATCGAGATGGTTAAAGGGAACTATAATACTGGTTGGATTTTGGCAAATGTACTACATGACATCTATTTGCTACTCCCCAGGTTTGATGAATTCTCCTTTCAGCACATTTACTGTGAAGGCAATGCGGTGGCAGACATGCTGGCAACCTTGGGTTTTACGGAGGATAACTTGAGATTTTGGAGAAACTTAAACTCCTTACCAAAGCACGTCATTCAACTTGTGGAAAAAGAAAGAAAATTTAATAATGTCTGACAAGGCTGAGGTTGATTGGTAGAATAAGTCAGCGGGAAAATTCATGAGGCACCACATCATTTCAAATTTTATAAGAGATATAGGGTGTGATAATATTAATTATTGTCAGCTTAAAAGACGCGACATCAAAGCCATTTTCAGAAAGAGTATGAGCTTTTTCAAATTAAAAGAAGTCATGGAGCTTTATACGCGCAAGGGAAAGAATGAAACGACTGATGGGATTAATTACAACATCATGCCTTTATGGCATTTAAGGTGAAATCATTTCCCGATATGCAAAGCTTATTTGCTCATATCGGCAAACCATGTGAATAGTATGGGCCTTCTTTGTGAGCAGGCAGAAATTATTACCACCTTCTTTTGGGGTTGGAGACAGAAGTGCTACATTTGCTGAGTTTTTTGCTCCACTCTAGTTAGGGTTGGGCTGAAAAAAGGAAGGAAAGGTGGGATGTCAGTTAAAACTAAGGAGGGAGACTTTCCTGAATATAGCTTGGAGATGGGCAGAGACATGGTGCGAGTGGAACTGCAAGGATCGAGGATGACTTAATAAAAAATCCGTGCATTCTCAACTGCCTGAAGGAGGGTGATTTCTTCCCTTTCATGAAGGCTATAGGTGGCAGTGATGAACTGGTCTCGCTGCAGCTGGTGAAAACTTGGGATGAGCGTAAAGTTACTATTAATGGTATAACATTTGAGATTAACGAGGAGGTGATCACGTAAGCCATGGGTCTCTCCATAGAGGGGAAAAAATAGAAGAAGATCACCAAAAGCCATGATGACACCCATATGAAATGGTTCTTTAAAAAAATGAAGGTTCCTGAATGCTTTAGGGGAGGATTCAACAGAGTATCGCTGCCCAAACCATGGGATGATATGTGCCTCATCCTGATGAAGTACATTACTCTGGAAGGTCACTTTGACACCTATTATAACTACCATTTCCCTCTTCTCAACCACTTTAGGTAGAATGATTCCATCTCCTTTCCATTTTTCCTTCTCCATTCTATGGAAGCGTCTGTTCTGGATGTTAAAGAAAAAATGAAATCTAGGCAGAATTATTGTATCTTCCACCAGGGATTAATGCTTTGCCTGTACAATTTCCACTTATCCCTCTGCCCACCTAGGACTATTTCTCTGCTTATCCCAACACAACACTCTGCAAACCCTAATGAGCTTCAAGTCACAATCTCCAACCCCATGATTTCCTCCAAAACCGCAGTCTCCAAGAAAAATAAACAAAGCTCCACAGACGGTGACCAAATCACCATATATTCTAAAGGTGAGGAGGAGGATAACGATAACAGATGGAGATCTAACAGACTTGCCACTAAAACAAGATATAAGAAAAAAGCGGTGAGAAAGAGGTGTTCTGAAGAGGAAGAAGACGAAGAAGATTCAGAGGAGGAAGAACATATCAAGCAGGCTACTAAGGGGAATTCTAAAATGGGGAAAAAAATTAAGGTTGAGGAGAAGAATAAGGAAAAAAAGGAGCAAATCCCTATTGTGGAGGGATCTGTGAATAGCCATGACTCTCATGTCTCAGCCAGTTTCAGTCTCCCTGCCTATGACCTCTCCAACAGAAAAATCTTTAAGGAGAAGAAAGAGGATTCCGCGCTTCTAACCCCTCAGCCCCCTAGCCCTCAGGTGGTTATAAACATTACCCTGGAGGACCAAAAAAATACAGAGGATAAACTACCTACTACTGTGAATGACACCCCCTTTGGCAATGCTGGTCCTCAGGAGTTGTTGTCTGTCCTCAAGGTGGAGATTAAGGAAATTAGAGCAAAAATCAATAATCTCAGGGAAAGATTCAACATGATTGCAGATTTCACTGTGAAGGTTATGCACGTGGCGGCCACCACTCTCCAACTCCTTCACATGGAGAAATTGAACCCGGGAGGTGAATGTAAGGAGGAAAAACTATACCAATTCCTCATAGATGATTGGCTGAAGCTCCTGTTAAAAGACAGGGAAGGTAACCCCAATTAGCCTCCTCCTTTTTGGTCTATGATTTTTGACTGGACTCTCTGGATGGGTGTGGTTGGCCTTTTTGATCTCTATGTTAATTCTAGATTTTTCTTTCTGGTGCTTTCTGCTGTTAATGTTAACTATGCTCGTAATTACTACCACAGGCTGGTTACCAACCTCATGGTGAGGTTGGGGCCTGTGAAAACTATCAGACTGGTTTTTTTTGTTAATTTCTACTTTCTTACCTTCGTTACTGTTAATATTAGCTTTACTGATAATCACTTCCATAGGCTGGTTACCAATCTCATGGTGAGGTTGGGGCCTGATAGGATTTCTAGGCTAGTTACCAGCTTTGTGTTGGAGCTTGGGCCTGTTGATTTTCTTTCTTGGTTTTTGGTTTTCAAAAGTGGCATAGGCTGAGGGTTTGCTATGGGTGGTTTGCTAGTTTTAGGCACTCCTCGTGCTGGTTTTCTGTTTGGGTCAGCCCCGATTTTGGCTTCTTTTCTAAATAAAAAACAATTACCTATAATTTTTTAAAAAAATATATAAAGTATTAATATTTTCTTCAGTCTAGACTATAATTAGCTTAATTCTATCTTTAGTTTAGGTTATAATTAATGAAGTTGTAATTAAATGTTAATTATGTTATGAATTTAAATGGAATATATATATTAAGGTATTCTAAGATTTAAATTAGGATCCGATAAATGGAATTAGTGTTAATATTTTGGGTATTAATCTTTGTTAGATATATGTGATTGGATTGATGATATATTAATTTCATTTCAATTGTGGCATGTTTTGAAAAATATGTTAACCAACAGATGATAATGGTGATGAAGACTGAGTTTTAGAAGAATACAAGCAAGTAGAATGATTAGATCAGTTGTTAGTTTTTCATTGATGTCAAGCAATTGAATCCTGGTGTATATTAAGTTTACATATCAATAGGAGAGGAGCTTAATTGGGTAGATAATAAAGATCAGATAGTGATAAGGAACTATTGGTATAATTGTCTTTACTCAACATTTGATGTTTATGAGTCGGTAAGGTAGAAAGGTCAAATTGGTAAAGGGAACAACCACGTTATCGACCAAGGAAGTGTTTTTCGGTCGAGCAAAGCAAGGAAAGTCACTGAGAGAATTTGACAACTGAGAAAGGTTAGTTACCGAGCAAGGTTGGTAACAGAGCGAAGTCAGATACTGAGTGAAGATAAATTCACCAAAGTCACCGAGAACATAATATAGCATGAACAAAGATTGAATACAAGGAGAAAAACAAATTTAACGCAAAAGAATGTAGATCGAGAAGTTTCCAAGCATGAAGATGAAGTATTTTACAAGATCTACGGTCATGAAAATTAAAGTTCAAAATTAGTGATGTAGATTAAGCAGAAAAAGAAAGTTCTGAGTTCTAAGAAAAAGGAAAAGTCGTGAGGGATGGTTAACTGCTTAACCAAGTTGCAAATACATTCAATTAGTTCATTTGAGAAGATCATACGACTGAGTTTAATTGATGAAAAACCTAATCAATAGGATTAAAAGGCAAAACAAAGGCCTATATATTGATGAGTCTATATGTTTATACAAAGTTGTTAGCGAATTGATAAGTTGAAGAGCAACCAAGAAGAGTAGTGCAAGAGTTGGATAACCAGTCCAGAGGAGAGACTGATTATTCGATGAGTTGTTGGTGCCAATAAGTTTCAGAGAGAAAACAAAGGATCTGATCAAGAAAATTATAGTTGCAGAATCACAGGTCACATTCATACACTATTTCTTACTAACATTTTAAACAAAAAATCTCTTAACCGAGTAGACCTAACAAGTCTTTTTGTAAACCCTTGAGAAAGGTAACATTCTATTATGAATGTGTAAGCCCTCTAACCAGGTCACTCCTAATAGGGTGAATATCTTATAAAGTTTAAGGTAATCCCCTATCTTGGTCACATCTAGCAAATGTATTTGTAATCTTTAACAAGATTGGCTCTTAACTAGGCATACTTCAAAAGTGTATTTCTTTTTGTGGGTGACAGTTCCCGTAGAGATTTTTCCCAAATTTTGTTTTTTCATTAAAATCTTGTGTTACATATGATGCTTGATACTTGTGAATGTTATTTTCTTATGTTATAGTCTTTTATCAAGTTTGTGAAGAGTTTACATGTTTCAGTTACTGCTAATTTTTTGATTCACCAAGTTGAATCAGTAGTTTAAGTTAAATTATTAGAGTTCAATATATTATGATTCACCACTCCCCTCACAGTAAACCATCTTTAGTAGGGAAAACCAAAAAAAATAGTCTTGTTTTCCCTTGTTTTATTGCTGGTCATGGATAGTGTAAAACCCTAAGTAGGGTTTGTCTTTCCAGAGGCTTGGGGTTCATATGCTTTATATGTACATTTATTCATGTGTATTTGTGTTTATCTTGGAGAGTACCTTTACAATGAGATTGATTAGAGAATAAAAAGTTCTTGTATTGGCACAAACTAGTGTATGATACTTTGTGTGTAAGTATGACCTTAAGCCTAGGGGAGGTTAAAAAGGTGCATTTTAGGAAAGTTGTTTACAATAGGGGTCTAGGGCCCAAAGAGGATAGATCAAGGGTAACCTATCGTGAGTTATTAATAAGTGATAATTTAATAAAACTTGGGGTTAACCTTAAATACAAGATTGATCACTATGCTTCGCTCATTCCTTGAGCTCTTGCATAGGCTAAGAATGAGAATGGGATGATACCTAGAGAGTAGGTATGATTATATTGAGAGGGTATTCTAGTTCCCCATGAGTCATGTTGAGGGTCCAGGGTCTAGAGTTTCCAGTCCAGGGTAACTCAAGTGATTGACCATGTGATGAAACTCTCATAGTATGTTTCCTAAGTCTCCTCCATAGGTCCTATTTTACTTTGGTGGTTTTATTTTGACATTTGGCATCTTGGTTTCAGTAGATGGTTCATGTTGGTGTTTTGGTTAATTTTTTAATGTTATTTATTATTTGATGGTGTACCCTTGTGTGGACCCTTGATCTCTAGTGTGTCTTGATCTTTCCTATCCTTATACTTCTGCTAGTCTTTCTTGTTGTGTACACATGTGTGTGCGCCTGATGTTATCTCCTCAACATGATGGGAGTGGACCTTTGGTTCCACATCATTGGGTGGTAGTGATTATTTTACCATTTGAGATCCATTTCTCTTTTTCTTTCTTCGATGATCCTTATTGCAGTTATTCTACCTTATTTTTCTTCTAGAGACTTGTTTAGTTTCATGAGTTGTACTTGTACGATATCTATTTTGTGGTTGACATCCTTTCAGAGGATGTGTTGTATTATTATTTATTATTTCATACCCTATGACTTGTGTAGTGGATGTTGTATCATTTATGTATACCTTGGGTATCAATTGTATATGTGATCTTATGATATGAGATGGGTATGTGACTTAATTGATGTACCTTTTATGTTATTTCTTTATAGTTGTTCTTCGTAGATTATTTTGCTTAAGTAATTCTACATCAAGCAAGCCTCAAGATTTGTAATCTTTATTGATTTTATTTTATGTGTATGTCATGTATTTCATTGTGTTGATTCGGTGTTGTTATCATTGTTGTTTGTGAACATTTAAAAAAAATTGCATGTTAACTTAGTAGCTTTTTTAGGTTAAAATCTCTTGGGTTCCCTAACGGGGCATTAAAAATAATGTTGAATGAACTAACTTGAAGTGCATTCTTATTAATGTTGATTAAAATTTATTAGAAATAAATTTTTATTATATCTTTGTCATTGATGTCAAACATTGTGTGAACCATATGTTCTAAATGAGCTTGATGTTCTTCCCTCAAGCTTTCTGGTTTGTATGTTTCCAAATTTTTTGATTGGACATGTATGCAAGACCTTCAATACAATAGAGGAGATGTATGTACCTTGTATGCTGTAAGTATAGTAGAAGAAAAGAATGGAATAGGCGAACACATATATATTTCTGGTACAGTGATGTAAAAATAGTAGAAGATGGGAATGTTTCCTATTTTCATGTGTACATGGTGTTTTAGAGTGGTCCTATATAATATTTCCATTTCCAAAGGTCTACCTAGTCCAAATGTCTTATGTAGCATTGTATTCCATTCCAATTGAAATTTTTTCTATAGTGGTTACTTGTCTTTCCAAAGTGGTTTCCTTTTGAAAATTAGGGTTGAAGTCATACTGCTAGTCATTGAGATGATTTTTCAAGATTCAGTCTCGGTTGCGGTGTTCTCTAGTTATCATGTGTATGTTCCTAGTGTTTTAGAGACATGGAACCTATGCATTTAATATTTATTTCTTATCAATTTGGATCCTTGATTCAGATGATTTTCATATTGATCCTTTTTTCTCTAATGAACATGAAACTTGTTTGTAATATCCTTCTTGGTTTCATTGACCTTATTGTATTTTACAATGATCTATATTGTATATAAGGACTATAGGTTCCTTTGAAAAATATATGTAAGGTGTGATGCAAATTTATTGTGTTAACTAGTTAAACAATTCGTAGAGAAGAGTGTTTGTAGCTAGAGAAAAAAAGATGACAATAAGTGTGGGGTAAAAGTACAAACCTGTGTCACACTTTTATAAAGGAAAAGGACGACAACATTCAAATTTGTAAACTTTAACGACATAAAAGTGGCATTTGTGTTTAGAATTTGAAGATGATGTAAACTAAT
>MU223875.1:1379099-1400379 GCA_018584345.1 Thuja plicata | reverse complement strand
TTAAATTAATTAAATAACTAACACATTTAATTAACTGAAAAAAAAGATTATATTAATTACTTATCTCATTTTATATAAAATCATATTATTTTATTTCTACGATTAAAAAAAAAAATACTAAATATAAACAAAAATAACTATTAAATTAAAATATTTCTTTTAAATTACAACTATTTTCTATTAATTAAACCAAAAAAAACTATTAAACATGGATTTTTAATTAAAAAACAATTATTTAATACTAAATAAACAAAAACAACTAAAACAAAACATTGAAAAACATTAAAATTAAAAGATAAAAAATGTACTTACCCCTTCCGGCCGGAATACCCCTGTAGCTCTCTCTGAAGCCCCAACCTGCTAAATGATTATGACCCGCGCGGGCTTTTTTTTGCCCTTTTATATACTTTTGGGGGTCCGGCCGGACCCCCTTTCGGCTGGAAGGGTTCCGGCCGGACCCCTCATGCCACATAGGCACCACTTGGCGCCTAAAAAGTGCCACAAGGGTTCAGCCGGACCTATTCCGGCCAGACCCTCTTAGGATGTCCTTTAGAGTGACACACTACTATACTTTTACCCTGTGTTGCTAGTGACGGAAGATTTGTGTAGATCACATACATTTGCATGAGAAAACCTTCATATCTACCTTGAACTGGTTTAAGTACTTTGAGATAGATAGTCTTGTGTAATTTATTTTTATTTATTTTAATTTCTTGTTACTTTGGTAGTGAGCCTTTGTATACAAGTCCATAGAAGTGAGCTCCTATTTGTATGGTAAGGCAACGTGTCTTCAAAATTATTCACATTTATTATAGTATAGGTAGTGAGGCTTTGATTGGTTTTCCAGAGTAGTGAGGTTTAAGCTTTTGTAATCAAATCATAAACAACATTGAATTATCTTTATGAGAAATTTCTCACCATGGTTTTCCCTAGTTTGGATTTTCCACATATAAATCTTCTTGTTATTATTTTATTGGTTTACTTCTTTCTTACACACTAGTTCTTATGGTGGTAACTGAAGCTAGTTGGTTATGTTTTAAGTTCTAGATTCACCCCCCCCTCTCAACATCAAAAGTGTTTTCATCAATTGGTATTAGATCCAAGTTCCCCTAAGACGAAGCTTGACCACTTGAGGAACATCTGAGATGGTACAAAACTTACACTTTCAAACACAATTGTATTGTGGCACTAATTTTCCTTACTAGAAGGATAAGATGTAAGCTTATATTGATACATTGCAGAATGATATTTGGGGGGTGGTTCAATATAATGTTAATCCTCCTTTTGGAAGAGTTTTCACTATTAAAGATGGGAAACAAAATGTGTAAGCAAGGGCAATTATTTTCAATAGATTAGGTGCAACATCCTTTGGAAAAAGTGAAAGGCTTAAGAAGCACAAAATAAATTTGGGACAAACTGGTATTAATATATGAAGGAGATCTAAAGAAAAATCAATAAAGACTAATGAATCTCAAACAAAGGTATGTAGTCCTAAGAAAAATACAATATGACAACGCTAAGAGGTAAATCTATAGTATTACTGATGTGGATAATGAATTAGAGCTACTAGCAGACATCTTGAAGACACTAATGTCACTCTCAAGATTCTATCAACCCTACTGAATGATTTTATACCTATCACATGTTGAAGAAGGGAGATAAATGATTCAAATCAATATTATTTATCAACTCTTTGGGATACTTTCATCGTCTGAGCTTGTAGAAGTTAAAAAAAAAAGAAACTACTTTCAAAGTTGTTGCATATGTTGAGCCAGTGTCATGCAGTATACTGGAGGGTGAAAAATATTATCTTTGAAGAATATTAAGATGAGGTATCAGTAGATATAAAGGTAATTTGTCTCTTAAATTTTTAATTTTGGAAGGATAGGACATTTTTCTAGTGATTGCAAATATAAGTATTATCATAGTGACCTAGAAGATGAAGATAAAATGAGTAATCAAAATAAAGGAGATTTTAAAAAGAAGATTAATTTCAAAGGTACGGGTAAAAAGAGATTAATTTTCATGGAAGAACATTTTTTTGAAGGAGAAGATACTTATGAAACTATTGAAGAGTCATTGTTTTTAGTTATCTCACAAAGAAGGGAACAAGTTGTTTTGCATGTTAAATTTGTTACAGGTGCATGGATTATAGATTCTGTTTTCTCAATTCACACATCAAGAGATAAAAAATATTATTTATCAAGTTTGAATAATATGATGCTGGAGAAATTAGATCCGTTGGAGAAGGAAGTTATCAAATCAAAGGCTTAAGAACCATTTAATTAATTGATGGTAAGCATGGAACTGATGATGTTTACTATGTTGACGGTTTGAAATATAAATTTTGAAGTGTTAGTTAGAAGTGAAATAAGGATTATGAAGTTATGTTCAAAAGTGTTGGTTGTACTACTAGAAAGAACTAAACTTGAAAATGGGTTATAGAAGGTTTCAATACTTTTACTAATATCTACTATATTGAAGACAAGTGTGAAAATCTGGATTTTCTAAGCCAATATAGTGGTAGAAAGGGGCGATGATGTAGAAATGAGAGTTGACAATGACTATGTAGGATGTGTTCTATCAAGAGATAGTGAAGAAATAAATGTGTAATTATAAGATCAACTAAAACCATAATGGATTATGGTACAATAGAAGTAAGATGAAGCCATTAAAGACATATCAGATCTGAAGCAAGCAATGGAAATAGAGAAAAGAAAAGACCAAAAGAATGTAGATTTAATTATAGTAGATCATAAACTTGAAAGTGAGAATGAATACTTGAGTAATAAGAACCTCAATCATGAAAACAAGAATATGGTTGATCAAAAGTGTGTAAAAGATATTAAGCAACAAGAGAAATATAAAAGGAACATGAATAAGATCAGTGGATTTTGATATTACTTTTAATTTCAAACTGTATCATCTTAAAATGTAAGAAACATTAATTATGTGCTAATTTTAGCCCCATTTTAGTATGTATAGCTTGCCACATTGATTTCACACTCTTGTAACACTTATTGGACCTTCAAATTAACATCATGAGTCCTATATTAATTCAATTTCTTCAAAACTTGAGGTTAGACTTTACTTCTAAGTGTGCTCCTCTATTTTTCCTCCAATAAAATAATTCATTCCTTCACCTAGGCCCTATATCCTATTTTTATCCTTCATGGCCTATTTTGACCTTGGATTAAATTGTACCCAAAAATCCTACATTTGTTGACTGTCTAGGTCCCACAATCCAAATTTTGGCTCATTTTCATAGGTACGAAATTCCATTACCAATATGTTCCTAGGAAAAAACACCATTGGCCATTGGTGCCATAGGACTTAGGGCCATATTTATCCTATGACCCTATGATAGGATATTTGTAGGAGATCTAGCACCGTCGTTGGCCTTCCTGAGTTTTTGCCCAAGAAATGATGGATTGAGTATATAAAACACCCATCTCTCCTCATTTTGGTATCCATTATCGTATGCAAGAATTCAATATCAAATTTTAAAGCATTCATGATCAATTAAAAAATCAGAGTTGAAGATCTTTTTGTACAATTGAGCATCCAGGTCCTCTATCTTTCAAAGAATTCTTCTTTCTTCACCAACGATTATTGGAAAATGAAAATATCCATCATCCAAGGAATTTTTTTCATTATTCCCTTTTATATCAAGCTATTGAATCAATATTTTTGATCACATTAAATTAAGCATTGAACCATCAAGGTATAAGGTAACTTACCACTTAGATATAGTTTCTATGTCATCTTTCCTTTTGTAATTTCCATTCATTTTCAAGGTTGATTTGTAAAATTGGGGTTTAATAAGGAAAACCCCTTTTTCCAACCGTACTACCCATTTTTTCAATGTGCATGAACATGTTATGGAGCCACCAGACGAAAAAAAAAAAAATCAAACATAGTAAGAGAGACCAAGAAAGGTTCAGACAAAATTGTTGGGTACAAAACACCATTGGCAATCTGTCCCTAGGTACAGGAAATTTTTTGACCTGTCCATGGATTTTTTAGCTCAAATTTGGAAGAGAGTCATATTACAATTTTTAGGGCCTAGATATGAAGTTATAGGTCATTCCAAGATTCTGAGGGTCATGAATCTGGATCTAAAAACTCATTTTTCCTATTTCATTTATAAGTGCATTAAAATTCATCTTTGTTCCCTTTTATGTTATTTTTCATAGTTGGTTTTGATCATATCTATTCTTATTTATTATTTTGTATATCAATACCATCTCTCTCTTTCTCAATTCAGACAAATGAATAAAAACCCTTCAGCATGGATATTGCATTTCACATCTTTTAGATGGTATTAATCATACATGTCTTGAGGTGGTTTTGTATTCAAATGTTCCATATGATCTGGGGAAAATATTTCTTTTATCCGGTCCCCTTTTCATATTGTACAACATGACATTTCAATTATGATTTGGTGTTTAGATCTCCTTTTTATGCATTTACATCTATTATACTTTTGATTTGTTAGTTAGATCCTCTTTGCATGAACTCCTTTGTATTCATTTAGATAGATCATCATTTTTATTTAGTGTCTACATATACTTTGTATGCATTTTTTCTATCACATATTTACTACATCTTGAATTTATATTAATTAAAAAAAAGGTGTAGAAAATAAATCTTTTATTTCATGAGTTTTTGTCGCCTTTCATTGATTTGTATGTATTTCTATCTTTATTCTCATGTTGCAAAAATTATTTAGGGAATTATTCTGAAACCACTCCATGAATTTTGAGATAAATCAACATCCTCCCATCAATTTTTTTTCACATTATGTTACCACTAAAAATAAGCAATTTAATGTATGTGATATTGCTTTGATTTCTCTTTTGTAATCTCATTACAATATATTATAGTAAGAATAATCTTTCTCTTTGGGGATAAGTGTTTCTCAAGTTTGATGTTAACTCCTCTCTTAATATAGTCCTCATGTATGAGAATATATTGTTTATGGATGATGATTCCCCTTTTGATACTTCACCTTTTGTTTGTTTCAATGAATAGTCTTTAGAAATGAAGCCTTAGTGATGTATGATTACCTCTCTCCTAAATTTTTCTTTATTCATAAAGATGCTTCTATTATTTACAAGATCCCTATTTAAGATGAGCCATTTCATAATAATATTGATTATTCTCTCCCCTATGAAAGAGTTTCTAACAAAGAAGATGATATTGTGGTAGAGGATACCATTATTCCTTCTAATATTCTTTCTACTGATGAAGCATTAATGAGTCATGTTCATACCTCTTCTAAAGTTTTCCTACATCCTGAAGATGCCTTGAACAAAGAGGATAATACCGTTGATTCTCTCCCGATTGTAAATGAAACCTTTGAACAAAGAGCCTACCCAGGTTAATGTGTCAATATTTTGGGTACTGAAAATCCTAAGGTTGGTGTCTATCTTCGTCAGGATACCTCTCTACCTCAAAATAAACCAATCATGGTGGTCAAAGGTTCTCAACAACCTAGCTATTGTGGGGTTTTTCACACTTATAAAACCATAACTAAAAAAAACCTACAATTTCATTTGTTCCTTCTCTTCTTGCTTCTCCATTGGTGCTTCCTTCTACAGCTTGTCTCCCTCAAAATCTTGGAAAAAAGTATGATTTACTAGAACAAATTTATGCTACTCTTGCCAAGATGCACCTTTGCGAGATTCTTCATACTTCACCTACTTATCATGAAGCATTACAAAAATCCTTGAAAAATGTGTTTGTCACACCTCCTAGGCCAGACAATATAACTTCCATATTATAATGTATGATTGCAACCAATAAAAGAGGCTTAAAATGTATTTTCTCAAGACGAGTTACCTCCTAGATAAATTTAAGATCAACTTGATTATCTTATGGTTTATGTCCTTATAAATCAAAATATTATTCAAAGAACTTTAATTGATAATGGATCTGGTCTTAATGTTTGTAGCATTGACTTTTTATGCAAGATAAATATAGATGTTTCTTTAATCAAACCTAATTCTATTCCTATCCACGGATTTGACAATATTGCTAAAACAACCTAGGGTATTATGAATTTTACTATTAGGGTAGGTCTGATTCTTTAACCCACACGTATTCATGTTATGATGAGTGCTCTTAATTATAACCTTCTCTTAGGAAGATCGTGGTTACATGCTATACACATTATTACTTCAACACTTCATCATAAAGTGAAGTTAATCTATTAAAACACCATGTATACCCTTTTTGTTGATGATAAGATCAAAAATTTCTTACTAACTAAATTTTATTGTCCTTTTATTCCTACATTGTTTAAGAAAAACATATCTTCTTCTAAAGATACTTATTTTCCTATAAGTTACCTTTTAGATGATGATTGGGGGTTATTAAAATTTATGCCAACTTTTATTGGTGAATATAATATTACTAAAAAAGACCCTTTAAATGTCCTAATGTATCATTTTTCCAACCCAATTCTCCAAAAAATTCAACTCATAATCTCAAACATAGTTTAGGATGTCTGCCAAAAATCTTTGAGACTCATAACAAACATATTAAATAATTTGGTTTCAAATGTCCCTCTTTGTCCACATTCCCTCCCTTATCATCTAACTTGAATAAATAAACCTTTTTTCCTAAACTTCTTCATGCTAAGTTGATTAAGTGAATCTCCCTTTTTGCATGTATCACTGATATTATGACCACTCTACTAATGAATGTCAATATTTGCATTACAAAATTCAGAAACTCAGTGATTATGATATCATTCACATAATTTTTTGAAATGAGTTAATTTTTAGTTCTTATTTCTTTAAATAACATTTAAGTTCCTATTATGTTGCTCCACACTATGTGAAATTGTTAGCCTATCCTTTGGGGGCTCATTTTCATGCATAGCGGTCCAATTTTCAGGTGCAATAATAATTTGTGACAAACATAATACAACTTCTTAATATTATTCATATCTCTACACTTGGGGGAAAGGATATTATTTTCAATCTCTCTAATCCTTCTCTTAAGGATTGAATTTTCTCTTAGTTAAGTCACATTTTTTATCTTGTGATATCCTATCTTACATAGAATAGTTTCTTTACATTACAGATTCTCTCTTAACAAGAAATATACATCCTTGATTATAACCTTTCAATTGTGTGTAATTGGATATCAATTGTAAAAAATTCCATTACCTTGGGAGATAAAAGTGTGTAATTCTTCCTTAAAAATCCCTTTACCCAGCAATAGGGAATGTGTGAATTTTTTCCTTCATGTTCTACATCTCTTTTCATAATCATTCAAAAAGTATCCCTTTTACATTTCTTGTATAATATCACTTTGCATTTTTCCCTTCCTTGATCTCATAAGAGTTGTGACCTCTTTGTCTTGGACAAGGTGTTTCTTGTGGATACCTCCTTTTGTTAAAGGCTATTGGTCCTCTTTTCCATCTTAAGTGGGGGCATACATGGCCTCCATATTTCAAATATTTTTTTTACTACAAGCATTTCAGGTAGAGTACACTAGCATAATACAAATTTCTAGGGTGATTTACTCTCCTTTACACATTTTTGGGGGATTTCCTTGGATATAATGCTTTGCTTAGTTATCCTAAGGATTGTTTTACTAGCATAACAGAATTTCCTAGGTTGTTTGACCTATCATTTTTATGGGTTGACTATCATAATAAATCTTGGTTAAATAAATTTGCATGAGTTGACTAGCACATGTTAGACCATAAAATTCCTCTTTACATTCTCTCTCTCATGGATCACATATTACACCACAAATGGGTAGCTAATGTCATCCATGGTTGTCTTTCTCTATCCTCCATAATTTCATAACATAACACACTTTAGTACTATTTTATTAGATCATGGAATCTTATAATATCTTTAATGTGTGCACTTGCTTTGTTAAGGTGACCATTGGTTCTTTTGCAATATCTTTTTGAGCATGATTCTAGTGCTTGAGATATTTTCTTTAGTGATATATCTTCAAATAGATGAATTGGAATCTTAGTAGGCTTTAGGATTTTTTCTATGTGTCCTTGGACATGAATGTACAAGTTAAGATCCTTGGTTTTGTGGCTTGTGTCCTAAATATTTGATATATCTTATCTCTTTGAAATTTTCCTACATGATCTTCATCTTTCTCTCTCTTTCTTCTACTTTAATATGAGGATGAGTTTGACTCATCCTCCAGATAAAGTAGGGGCTAGATGTATCATCTTAAAAAGTAAGCACTCTCTATTAGGTGCTTAGTTTAGCCCTATTTTATTATGTATGGATTTTTACATTTATTTCACGCTCTCCTATCACCTATCGAACCTTCAAATTACCATGATTAGTCCCATATTGACTCAATTTCTTCAAAACTTTAGGTTATTCCTTATTCCTAAGTGTAACCCTCTATTTTTCCTCTAGATAAATGATTCATTCCATCACCTAGGCCCTATAAATGATTCATTCCATCACCAACAAATCCTACACCTACCAACAGTTGAGGACACATAGTCCAAATTTTAGCTCATTTTCCCAAGTGCAGAATGTCATTGATGATTTGTACTTTGGATAGAATGCCATTGGCAATATGTCCCCTATTAATTAGGCCCAAATTTTTCCCAGGGCCCTATGCTAGTGTATTTGCAAGATATTTAGGTATGTGGTCATCTTTCTTAAGTTTTAACCACCTAAATGATGGATTGAGTATATAAATCACCGATCTCTCCTCATTTATGTATCCATTCTTACATGAAACCATTTAGTATTAATTTTTCAAGCATTCATAATCAATAAAGAAGTTGGAGTTCAAGATCTCTTCTACAATTGAGCATCCAAGTCCTTCATCTTTCAAAGAATTCTTCTTTCTTGATTCAACATTATTGGAACACATAATATTCATCATTCAAGTAATTTTTTCACAATTTCATTTTATATCAAGTTATTGCATCAACATTCTAATCACATCGAAAGAAGCATTATACCATAAAGGTATAAGGTGACTGACCACTCTGATCCAATTATTATCTCATCTTTGCTTATGAAAATTCCATTCATTTTCAAGTTTATTCACTAAATAGGGGTTTTACTAATAAAACCCCATTTATACAACCTTCTTCCTTACTTTTCTATGTAGGAATAGGTTATAGAACCACTGAATGGGAGTAAAATGATTAGACACAATCAAAGAGACCCAAAAATTTTAAGTCAAAGTTGTTTGGTATAAAATGCCATTGGTGATCTTTTCATAGGTATAGGATGATTTATGACCAATCCCTGATATTTAAAGCTCAAATTTGGTAGGGAGTTATATTATAGTGTTTAGGATCAAGATTTAAAGTTATAGGTCATTATGAGATTCTAATAGTCGATAATTTAGATATAAAAACTTGCTCTGCCTATTTTACTTCTAGGTGCATTCAAATTCATTTCCATTCCATTTTAAATCATTTTTCTCAGTTGGTTTAGATCAAATCTATTCTTATTTAGTGTTTTTTCATATCAATACCATCTCTCTCTTTCTCAATTCTAAGCAAAAAAGGAATAAAATCCCTTCAAGAATAGATATTACATTTTCCATCTTTCAAGTGGTGTTAATCATACTTGTCAAGTGAGGTGGTGTTTTATTCTACAGTACCATATATATTGGGGAAAATATTGCTTTTATGTGATCCCCTTTTCATACTGTACACAAACCACAATTCTTACACAAGATTAGATGTGACCAATCTAAGGAAAGGTAACCCCCTATTTGGTAGTGAAATCTACAGATAAGAATGTAATAAATATTATTTTGTGTTGACTAATCAGGAAAGTATTGTATACTCATCAAGAATTTATCTAGGTTATCCCATGAAGTATTTCCTCAGGTTAACTCGTCAACCATTTTTAGGGTTAACTTGTTAACTGACATTGGGAAACATCCTTAAGGGCCTATAAATAAGTGGTGATGTAACATGAAAAGATCATATTGTATTTTTTCTTCATTGGATGATGAAAATAGGTAGACAATATTTTCTCTAAAGGATTTAGCCCATATTGGGTGAGCCACATTAAATATTTGTGTTATTTATATTTATATTTATGTATTCTTTTTTTATGCAATATCTTCATATTATTTATTTCTCATATATTCCTAAACCCTATTAACTTGTACCAGGGTGGTGTATAATTCATTATTTTGGCAAGAAATTTCAAATTTGAGTGGGAGAAATGGAAGAGGAATGAAGACTTAAGGTTAAAAAGTACAACAGTCAAAACTATCATCTATGGAAGATCCACAAATGGTAGATTATCTATATTAGAAGGATATTTACATACTATTGGGTGGAAAAGAAATGAAGCTTACAATTATGTTAGATGAAAAATGGGAAGTTGTTGATAGGAAGACACTAGGAGCAATATGGTTGTGCCTGGCATCACGAGTGGCTTTCAAGAAAGTAAAAGAAAATGCAAGAAAGCATTTAATGAAGGCATTAGACAAACTGTTTGAGAAACCCTCAACCTCAAATAAGGTATTTCTCATCAAAAATTTATTTAATTAGAAGATGCAAGAAGGTGGATCTATTAGTGATCATTTTAATGATTTTGACGTGGTTACTAGTCATTTAAGTTTTGTAAAAGTCAATTTTGATGATGATGTTAGGATTATATTGATTTTATGATCAGTAATTGAAAGATGTTGTAGCTCATTCATAACTATATAAGTAACTTTGTATTTGGTTCAAACACTTTAAAGTGTGATGATATTTTTGGTGTTATCCTTGGTAAGGAAATACGATGAAAAAAACATAGCTGAGACATTGGGTAATTCTTTGAGTGTTGAGAACATGGGATGATAGAGGGAAAGATAAAAGAGTCATAGTAATCATGAAAAATCTAGGAAGGGAAGATCCAAATATAGGGTAAATGTGGAGTGACGACATTGTGGAGAGAAAGGACATTTGAAGTAATATAGTTGGTCTCAAAAGGGAAACCAAAGGGATAAACATCAAGAAAATAACAAGGAAGAAAATGTAGCAGGTGATGTGTTACTAGATTATTTGATTCTTTCTTTATATAATATTACTGATTATTGGGTGTTAGAATTAGGGGCCTCCTTTCATGTCACACCCCATAGAAAATATTTTCTATACTATGTTCAGGGTGATTTTGGACAGGTTTACTTAGGTGATGATGAACCATGTAATTTTTTTGGAAAGGGAAATAAACATATAAAATTATGAAATAGAAATTAACGGTTTATGAAAGAGGTAAGGCATGTTCTTGATTTGAGAAGAAATTAAATATTAGAAGGACAAATAGGAAGTGATGGTTGCACAATAATATCCACAAAAAATTTGCGGAAGGTTACTTAAGGTTCATTGATAATAGAAAAAAGGTGAAAAGGTAAGTACAATGTATTTATGTAGTAGTAATATCAATTATCTATTTCCCTAGCTTCCACAAGAACATATAAAAATCTATGACACAATAGACTTGG
Source organism: Thuja plicata (assembly GCA_018584345.1). Classification (NCBI taxonomy): domain Eukaryota; kingdom Viridiplantae; phylum Streptophyta; class Pinopsida; order Cupressales; family Cupressaceae; genus Thuja; species Thuja plicata. Next base: position 1,388,913 of record MU223875.1, on the reverse strand, counting down.
AAACATGAGTGAGAAGGGGATAAAGCTTCTTCATTCAAAGAATTTATTGCTAGGTTTAAAACACGTTGATTTAGATTTTTATGAAAATTATATTTATAAAAATAAAAGAGGGTCAAATTTCTTAGGGTTGGGAAAGAAAACAACAGCAAAAATTTAGAAATTGTACATTATGATTTATGGGGACCATCCCGTGTACCATCTCTTTGTGGGTCTTATTATTATGTTACTCTTATTGATGATGCAACAAGGAAAAATTGGGTTTATTTTATTCCTAAAAAATATGATGTACTTGAAGTCTTTAAGAAATGGAAATCTTTGGTTGAGAATAAGACCAGAAATAAGATGAAGTGTCTCACATCATATAATGGAGGTGAGTACTACACTAGACATTTGGATATTTATTGTTGATACCATGGGTTTCATATACAAAAGATAGTTCCTAAAACACCACAAGAAAATAATATGTCTCAAAGGATGAAAAAAAATACCATGGAGCGTGCAAGGAGCATGAGATTGCATGTAGGATTGCCATTTTAGTTTTGGGAATATGTTGTAGATATTGTTGTTTACTTCATAAATAGAGGACCTTCAAGTTCCATAGATGGTTGAATTCCAAAGGAGGCATGGACAATAATAAAGGTAAACTAATCATTTCTGAAAACTTTTGGTTGTGAAGACTTTCACTATATTGATATAAAAAATCGATCAAAGATTGAGGAAAAATCCAAGAAATGTACTTTTATTGGGTATGATATTAATGATTTTGGTGATTTTTTATGGAATTTTATGAAAAAAAATTCATTAGGAGTAGAGATTTCATATTCAATTAAAAGGTCATGTACAAGGATTAGATACATAAAAAGAATCAAGAACCCAAACACACAAAATACATGCTTCTTGATGAAATCCCAATAAATGTAGTCACAAAAATGCCAAAAAATATTGAACAACTAGAACCACAAAAAGTTCCTTAAAATCTGTAAGAAGATCTTTTAGGATAAGTAGACCTCCTGAACGATATTCTCCTTTATTATAATATGTATTATTGATTGATTCTAGTGAATCAAAAAATTGTGCAGAAGAAATACAAGATAAAACTAGGAAAAAGTGGGAGAAATGAATGAAAGAGGATATGGATTCCTTGATAGAAAATCAAACTTGGGATTTTTTGAATTTCCTGAAGGTAAAAGAGCATTTCCTAACAAGTGGATTTCTAGGTTAAAATAATCTAACATGGAGGAAATAAAAGACACAAGGCTAGACTTGTGGTCAAAGGTTTTCCATAGAAAAAATATATTGATTTTGACAAGATATTTTCTTATGTTGTTAAAATGACTTTAATTTGAACTATTCTAAGTCTTGTGTCTATAGAAAATTTGCATCTAGAATAACTAGATATCAAAATAGATTTTCTCCATAGATATTTACAGGAGATTTATATACAACCAAAACAAGGATATGTGGTCAAATGTAAGGAAAATTTAGTGTGTAGGTTGAAGAAAAGCTTGTATGGACTTAAACAGGAAACCCAACAATGGTATTTGAAATTTGATAGTTTTATGGATCAGCAAGGTTACAACAGATGTTATTTTGATCATTGTTTTTATTTAAGGGGATTAAATAGTGATATTTGTATTATTATGTTATTATATGTTGATGATATGCTTTTTTATACATCAAATATGTAGCATATAAAAGAAATAAGAAACCTAGCACAGTCATTTTATATGAAGGATTTGGGTGCAACAAAACAAATCCTTACTATGGGAATAAATAGAGACGTGAAAAATAACCCATTGACATTGTTTGAAAGTAATTACATACAAAATGTGTTAAAAATATTTTAGATGTAAGATGTAAAACTAATTAGTACACCTTTTTCTAGTGATTTTAAATTGTCCGAAGAGATGAACCCTGAGATAATAGAGGAAATAGAGTACATGTCTAAGGTTCCATAATCTTTTTTAGTTTGTAGCCTAGTGTATTCCATGGTGTGTTAAAGGCTAGATATTTCTCATGTAGTGGGATTTGTGAGCACGTATATGAACAATCCAAGAAAAGAGAATTGAAATACAATAAAGTGGATTCTCAAGTATTTGAGAGGTATGAAAATAGTCTTTATGTTTTGGAGGCCCCTATTCCACTTTACAAGGCTATGTTGATTCAAATTTAGAAAGGGATATTGATAGTAGGAGAATTTCTATAGGGTATATTTTTAATGTAGGTGGCACAACAATTAGCTAATTTTCTAAATTACAAAACGTTGTAGCACTTCCAACCACTAAAGAAGAATATGTTGCTTCTACAAAGGCTTGTAAGGAAATAATTTGGTTTTTAAGATTTATGGAGGAATTGGGAAATCCACAAGAGAATATTATTTTTGTATAGGTAAAAATAGAGTGTAATTAATCTTGCAAAGAGCTCAATCCTTCATTCTAAGACCAAACACATCCAACTTCAGTATCATTTCATATGCTCAATTTTTTTAGGATGGAAAATTGAAGATAAACAAGATACTATTGGAAATGAGTTGAGTAAATGAGAGGGGAGGGGTGAATCAGTTACCACAAAAAAATCCAAGTCCCTTAGATGTCTTAATCAAACTTATCACTCTACTCGGTTAATACAAGATATTCTATTGTTACTCGGTTAACAAAGCAATCTTAAGATATTAAATGTGATTAACCTGTAGTGATTAAGTGTAGAAACATAAAGCATAAATAAAATAATAGGTACATAGATGACACCAAGATTTAATGTGGAAACCCAATTTGGGAAAACCACCAATTGCAACTAGTTACTTTTTTCACTCTTCTGAAGTAAGCCCTATTAGGAGCCAACCCTGTTAAAGGTTACAAAACACACTATTAGGTGTGACCCTATTAGAGGATTCAATCACCATGCTAGGAATGACCTTGTTAGAGGTATTCAAACACTTCAATGTAGAAATGCCACCTTGTGAGAGGATTTATGAAAGACTGTTAAGTCTACTCTGTCAGGCAATTTGGATCACTGCTACAATTGTTAGAGAGTAAAAATGAGTTGACCTTATTAAAGAAACAAATGAATTTGTAGATTTAGATCTCTGTTATGGATTTAACTGGATCCTCACTGATCAAATATTATTTTGCATCTTGATCCAGATATTCTATCCATACTCAGAATTCCTTCCTACTTTGTCTTCACTCTTCATAGAAAAAACCCCGCCACATATTCAATCCAAACTTGACCTTGTATATATATGATAACCTTTATCAAGTCATCTTGAATATCCTTTCAAATAAATAATAATAAAAAAAATCTTTCAGCCACAATTAATGAATTAAACATAAAGTGTAAACTGTTGTAAGTCATCTGACACTAAATATATAACTTGGTTAACACTGCAAATCACTTCACTAATACTGGAGTCTTCTTCAATGCCTAAGAGAGCTTCGCATACACTGACTGTGCTCAATTAGGTTTAGAAATTTGTGTAACATCACTATATTTGTGTAACATCAATGAAAATACACAATTGAATAATTGTCTTCAACAATCTCCCTGTTCGGCATTGATGGCAACACAACATGTCATTATACAAAGAATTTTAGAGAAACAAAAATAAGAATAAAATTTTTAATGTCCTTAGCTTCATTCTAATTCTCATCCAGAAAAATCCCTCTGTCTTCACAGTGACTGATATACAGATTTCTCCCTCTTACATCAATCTATCTTTCTGATAAAATTTCTCCCTCTTATATAATGATTTCTTTGGCATGACATCAATAATTTCTTCCTCTTTGACATCCAATGCCAAAGACTCCAGCCATTGAAGTTTTAATGTACCTGATGTACTGATTCATATGCAATAAGCTAAGACAATCTGCATCAACTTGTTAGATATTCACTGTAGCTCAACTGATGCATCACTAATATGTGCTTCAGTGAGACTCATTTAGGGGAATCACCCCTAGATTTCCCCTATGATACACGAATGCATCCTTAGGTAAAGGTTTTGTGAATATGTGTACAATTTTCTCTTTAGTATTCACATATTCCAACCTTACTTCCTTTTCTTGAAACCAATTCTCTCAAAAAATGATACTTTATTGCAATATGCTTAGTCTTAGTATGCATCACAAGGTTCTTTGAAATGTTAATAGCACTAGTTTTTTCATAGTAGATAATAACTGGTTCTTTGATTTCCTCCTTCATACTTGATAACAATTGTTTGAGCCATATGATATTTTAACAATTCACTATTGTAGCAACATACTTTGCCTCTGCTGTAGACTGAGAGATGCAATTCTATTTCTTTCTATTCCAAGAGACTAACCTCTTTCCAAGAAAGAATTCTCCACCACTAGTGCTCTTTCTATCATCAACACTTCCTGCCCAATCAGCATCAGTAAAAGTCTTCAAATCAAATTTTCCTCCTTTCTTATACCATAATCCATAATCTTCAGTGCCCTTAAGATATCTCAAAATCCTTTTGATATCCATCAAATTATTCTCTCTAGGATTAGCTAAAAACCTTTCAACAATACCAACTACTAATGCAATATCAGGCCTAGTGTGAACAACATATTGAAGTTTACTAACCATGGATCTGTAGGTAGTCGTATTTACTTCCTTTCAATCATCATCTTTAGAAAAATTATGTCCAGTAGACATAGGTTTCCCAATTACTACGGAATAATCCATTCCAAATTTATTTAGTATCTATTTGATGTATTTAGTTGAGTAATGTAGATACCGTCCCTCTTCTGATGAACTTGTAAACCAATACAGAATTTGATTTCTCCAAACATAGACATCTCAAATTCCGTACTTATTGGTTCAGAGAATTCTTTTCATAAATCATCATGTCTAGTGAATAGTATATCATCAAAAAATATCTTTGCTAATAGTATCTTGTTCCAAGGTCCTTCTTTGATGTACAAGCTACTATTATCATTAGTTCTCTAAAATCCAATACTTGCCAGGTAACCTTGCAGTCTTTCATACCAAGCTCTAGGAGCTTGCTTTAGTCTATACAAATATTTGTGCAATTTGCAAAACATATTCCTTTTGTTAGGATCAACAAAACCTTCAGGTTGCTCAATATAGACTTCCTCTTCTAGAATTCCATTCAAGAATGCAAATTTTACATCCATTTGGTATACCTTGAATCCTTTATGTGTTGCATATACCAGAAGATTTCTAACTCCTTCAAGTCTTTCAAGATGAGAAAAAGTTTCTCCATAATCATTACCCTCTTCTTGAGAATATCCTTTACACACTAATCTTTCCCTTTTTCTAGTAACATCACCTTTTTCATTCAAATTTTCCATTTCTTGCTTCCTTCAAGATGTAACATTTACTTCCAAATACTTTGAAATAACAAACATTGGGTTTATATACATACCATGATTAAAAGAGTGTCTGATCAGTATCTTTCTTCAGTTGAACTTTGTTAAAGGTATGAACTATAGTGCTAATAGCTTCCTTCTAGTATTTGGTTGCAACATTCTTTTCAATCATCAAGGTCCTTGGACAATCCATAATAGATCTATCTCTTCTGTCTACTATTCCATTTTGGTGTGGTGTACCAGGGGCAGATACTTGTCTCTTGAATCCTCTTTCATTACAGAACTCATTGAACTCATTAGAAATGAATTCAATTCTTCTATCAGATCTTAGGAATTTTAGTTTCTTTCCAGTTTCCTTCTCAACTCTGGTAAGGTACCAATTAAACTTCTAAAAATATTCTAATTTTTCTTTGAGAAACATAACATACATCATTCTGGAATGATCATCAACAAAGAGAATTAAATACTTCTCTCTAGTGTAAATTTTTGTTCCAAATGGTCCACATAGAGAAATATGCACTAACTCCAAGACTTCTTTAGTATTGTAATTATTTCTCTTGAAACTAGTTTTTCCCATCTTCCCAATTTGACATTGTTTGCACATTGCCAGTTCAGGTTTCTTCAAAATAGGAATACCTCTTACTCTTTTATTCTTTCTTATGTTGACTAGGTTATCAAAATTTACATGACACAATCTTTTATGCCATAACCAGCTTTCTTCTACTTGTGCAATAAAACATGAACTTTCAGTGAGATCAAGATAGAATAGATTACCCTTTATTTGCTTGCCAGTTCCAACTAGGTTTCCTTTGCCATCCAGGAGCTTGGCCTTGTCATTCATGAATTCTACCTTGAAACCAATATTATTTAGTTGTGCCACACTCAATAGATGAAACCTTATTCCTTAAACCCAATAAGCATTATCACATTTGATTCCTTCAGTTAGATAAATACAACCTTTACCTTTCACATAACAAGGTTCATTATTCCCAAATCTGACAGTCCCACCAGCATACTGCCCAAGATGTTTAAATTTTGTTTTATCACCAGTTGTGTGGCGAGGACAACCACTATAAATTATCCAAGTGTCATTAACATGAGAGAAAAGTGCACTCTTTTTATTTTCTTCATTATTTGACTCATCCTTAATAACAATGTAAACCATTTCATCTTCATCTTCATTACTATCAAAATATTTTGCAATATAACAAGATTTCTTAAACCTTTGTCCTTGTAGATTTTGAAATCTTTCTTTCCTTTATACTTGTTGAACTTTCTCACATCTTTGTCTTCTTTTTTTTGATACTTAGAAGCAACGTGGCCAACCTCATTGCATGAAACTAAAATCAATGGTATTCTTCCTTTGTACTTTCTTTTTCCTTTACAAGCTATCTTTGCAAGTAGTGCTTCAATGATTTCTAGATCTTCATCATCAGATTCATCATCACTATCATTGTCAATATTTATTCCCTTTGAGTTTCTATCCATCTTACCAAGGCTTGATTTAGCTTTGAATGCCGACTCAAAATTGCTAGGATTAGGAGAATAATTGTCAAAATTTTCCAACTCAAAAGTTGTTAGCCTTCCAACCAATGCATCCAGAGTTATATCATTACTACACCTCATTTCTTGAATAGCTGAAAATATAATTGGATAGATAGGAATTAAAGCTCTTAATACCTTATTAACCACTATTTTGTCTTCAATCTTTCCACCAATAGCTCAGATGGCACTAACACTTTTCTTGATTCTTTCACTGTATTTTGTAATGTCTTCTCCTTCCTTTATTTTCATCTGATCAAGCTGACCTCTGAGACTCTTTTCTATGGCTCTCTTTACATTTTCATCTACTCCATGGATTTGATTAAGTTTCTTCCACATTTCATAGGCAGTAAGGAAGTCCTTGACCTCATCAAATTTTGAATAGCTGAGTGAAGAAGCTATAGCAATCATCATTATGTTATGATTATTCATGTCTACCATCTGATATACAGACATAGGTCTAGGTGGTGCAACATACTTGTGGTTCAAGAATTGCAAACCACTATCTCCAATAGTAGATAGATGTAGCCTCATCAACCCTTTCCATGCAGGAAAGTTGTCTTTGTTAAGCTTATGGATCTCCCTTCTATAAGACATATTTGATCTTTATCTTAGGCCTTGAAACCTTCCTTGAAAGCACCAAATGCTCTGATACCAATTGTTGAAAATGAGCTGAGTAACTAAGAGGGGAGGGGTGAATCAGTTACCACAAAAACAAATCCAAGTCCCCTAGATGTCTTAATCAAACTTATTACTCTGCTTAGTTAATAAAAGATATTTTGGTGTTACTCAGTTAAAAAAGGAATATTAAGATATTAAATGTGATTAACCTTTCTTGATTAAGTGTAGAAACATAAATAATAAAGAAAATAATAGGTACACATATGACACCATGATTTAACGTGAAAACCCAATTTGGGAAAACCACCAATTGCAACTAGTTACTATTTTTTCACTCTTCTAAAGTGAGCCCTGATAGGAGCCAACCATGTTAAAGGTTACAAAACACACTGTTAGGTGTGACCCTATTAGAGGTTTTAATCAACCTACTAGAAGTGACCTTGTTAGATGTCTTCAAACACTTCAATGTAGAAATGCCACCTTGTGAGAGGATTTATGAAAGACTATTAAGTCTACTCTATCAAGAGATTTGGATCACTACTACAATTGTTAGAGAGTAACAATGAGTTGACCTGATTGAAGAAACAACTGAGTTTATAGATTTAGATCTCTATTATGGCTTTAAATGGATCCTCATTGATAAAATATTCTTTTGCAGCTCAGTCTCGATATTGTGTCCTTACTCAAAATTCCTTCCTACTTTTCCTTCACTCTTCATATAAAAAATTAGACCAAATATTCAATCCAAACTTGACCTTGTATATATATGATAACCTTTTTCAAGTTGGCTTGAATATCCTTTCAAATAAATAATAAAACTAAAATCTGTCAGCTGCAATTAACCAATTAAACATAAAGTGTAAACTACTTTAGGTCGATTGAAACTAAATGCATAACTTGGTTAACACTGAAAATCACTTGACTGATACTGGATTCTTCTTCAATGCCTAAGAGAGCTTGGCATACACTGAATGTGCTTGGTTAGGTTTAGACATTTGTGTAAAATCAATAAGAATACACAATTAAAAAGTTGTCTTCAACAGATATATAATAAAAAGAGTCCTATAGATAATTTTACTAAGGGAGTAACATGAGATAAATTGACTTCCTTTGTAGTTTCTATTGGTCTTCAAGCTTGATTAGAGTGGCAATGAGAAATAATCAAGATCAAGTGTGTCAAGATAGTATGAGCTTTTGGGGTATCAATGTTTCTACAAGACCAGTCTCCATGTGGGATATTGTTTGGTTTCAAACCTGATTAATCCCTAAGTAGGAGATTATTACTTTATGTTGACTAATCGAATAGAAATGGTACACTCTCCATGTATTATGGGGTTAAGGGAAAAAATCCATGTTTTTTTTGGTTAACTTGTCAAGCATTTCCCTAGGTTAATTCATCAAGTATTCCCATATGTTAACTTGTCAAGTATTTTTAGGGTTAACTATTAATCGATATTACTAAACTACCTAAAGGGCATATAAATAAAAAGAAGTGTAATGTGAAATGATTATATTATAATTTTCTCTTCACTGGATAATAAAAATAAGTGGATACCTATTTTTCTCATTGATGTAGCCCATATTCTGTGAAACACATTAAATATTTGTGTTTTTTTTTCTATCTTGTCTATTTTAAAATTATATAAATATTTTTTATTGCTCATATCTACCTAGATCCTAACACCAAAGATAGGGGGAATATTAGCTACTATGGGTCATTGAAAGACTAAAAAGTTAGGATAAGAAATAAAGGTAGGATAATTCTCTAATGACTCATATGGATTGTATTTTGTTATCATCTAGTTGCATGACACTTATTGGGTGTTGATAATATAAAAATTAACAACTAATGGGGGGTGAATTATTTGTCCCCAAGGATATACTCCTTAATAGCTCAACTAACGAGGGGATGCAAGCAAAATTCAAAATTATCTTGATAGCTCATCTTAAGGGGAAAGACACAAAATGGAGAGAGAGAGAGAGAGAGAGAGAGAGAGAGAGAGAGAGAGAGATGTGTACTTGTTGAGATTGTTGAACTTACAATGACCCTTCTCCAACTTCTAAAGGTTTGGCTTTTTGACCTTGCAATGACCCTTCTCCAACCTCGTAAGGTTGTGCATCTTGGGAATTTCCTGCATACAAAGATATAATTATTTTCAACAAATGTATTGTAAGAATTGTTATGCCCTACATCCCCGTCCCTACATTTTGTGTGCAAAATGTTGGGTCCCCCCTTTTTTTTTTTTTTTGTTCTTCTTGCGGCTTTGCCTTGTCTTTCTTTCCCTTTTTGTTTTCTTTCTCCGGGGTTTTCTTCCCCC
>MU223875.1:1352458-1379092 GCA_018584345.1 Thuja plicata | reverse complement strand
TCTCTGGGACTCCGGTCCCGGAGGTTGTCCTTCGTTGGAAACCAGATTTTGGACTCCGGGATTCTCCGCCATGATGTTCTTAAGGATATTATCATGAGGAATCCCCAGGCCCGGAGTCTGAAAGTTTTTCTTGCCCAGAGATCGCCGGAAGGAAGAGGATTACCTTTTTACCGCAGGTATAAATAGATTTTATCTGTCACTTTCACATTTACCACGATTAAAATCTTCAAGCACTTAGAGAAAATTAGAGAGCGATTTCAAAGTGATTAACAGAGCATTTGCAGAGAGTTTATAGTAATCAGTGCTTAACATTTTCAGTCATTCTCAGGCAAGTGCAAGTGCTTCATGGTAGTGACTCTGGCCGTTGACAACTCAAGCTGTTACAGAGGTCCTACAGTAATCTTTCTCTTTCCTCCACCTTCTGCATTCTCAGGTTGGTGTTTCCTCTCTCACTTCTCTGGTTTTCCTCCATTTCGTTCTTGGTTTTGTTTGTTTCATTTCTTTGCTTCGTCTATTTTTCTGTTTTTTGGTTTTTTCGCCCGTTGGTGGGTCAGCTCTCTGCCAAAGGGTTGTCCGCCCTTTGCGCAGAGGTGGTTCATCTGTAAATGTGTATATAGCTGTAGATAGTTGTAGATAGTTTGTTATGCCTTGTCTGGTTTTCCCGCGGATGTCACTCTGTGTTGTACCTATGTATATATGTTTATATTCATGTATATGTGTGTATGGATGTGTATAACCTCTGTATATCTCCCTGTTGCTATGTATATATCCCTCAGCTCCATGTATATCCTTCTAGATGGCTTGAAAAGCTGGTCGACTCGCCTTTGTTTCTTGTTTTCTGCCTCCAAACTCACTTCGAGGCAGAAAACTACCTGTTTGAAACTCAGCTATCGGCCGGTTTCAAATAGGTAGTTTTCTCTCCCCTCCATGAAGTTTGTCAGAACCTCATTTATGTCCCATGCATGCAATGAATCCCAGCCAAGTGGCTTTCCCTTTTTGCGCGTTCGGACAGTTGGCTACGCTATCATCGCCATCACTTCCATTTAATACCTCCGCACGTGGTGCCCATGTGGGCTTGATTATTGGCTTTTTACACGTCCTCACCAATGGTCACTTCTCCAGGCCTCAGGCCTCTTACCACCATCTATCTTGTGTCTTTTCTAAGCATGATGAAATTCCCCTAGACCTAGAGGTGTAATGAAGATTTTAAGTTTATGATATGTTTTGCTTTTCGGTTACCTTTGCATGATACTAACTTTTCAGGGAGGCAAACACCGCGGTGGTAAGATCTCTGGACCCCGGAGTAACTATTTTATTTTGATAAACATGTTTTGACGGTCGCTTTGCCTTGCAGGTTCCCGGAGTTCAGCTTCCAAATATGTCTGAGGCATCTGCGTCATCTCCGCCCGAAAGTCCAGAGCTACCAACCGCAACAGAGACCAGGGCAGCCATAAAATATAAGATGGAGAAGGCCCTGGAAAAGCTTCCCCTCACCATGAATTTAGTACAGGATAATGTTATTGTGGGCTCAAAGATTGAGTCCAAGGTAAAACTGATGACCGACACCAATGTCGGGACTTGGGCAGAAATGCAGGCCTTGGTAAAGGTAATGCATATCCAGCAACAGGCTGGAGACTAGCTAGCAATCAATGTCGGGGGCTCCGGAATCCTCCAGGCAGCTTGCTTCCCATGCTCCATGCAATCTCTGGAGCTCATCTTAACACTGGCTTCCAACTACAACTCTTCCGTCTGGGTCGTCATACTCGCAGTTGCAGAACCTACAGGATACCCCACTCCACTGGTGTCCCTCGACCCAGTTACATTCAAGGCAGGCCTCGGTATCCCACAATTTGATAGGGCTATGGTTGTTACAAGGACCGATGCCTTGACCCAGTTTACACAACTGGAGGATGTTGCCTGGGTATATAAGAATACCCACTAGCTTAAGGCCCCAAAGAGGGACCCAAAGAGAATGAAGATAGAGATTCCCCACTCTGAATTCAAGGAGAGCATCCAAATGGGAATGATAGCATTAGCACGGGTCTTTGGGAAACCCTCCACCTAGGAGTTTTCCAAATGGATGTACTATTTCCTCCTTGACATCTCCACCAAGGGAGAATTCTTTGACTGGGCAAAAATAATATCCAACCACGTCGACTCCCAGTTTTAGCAGTTGAACCGGAAGAAGTTCTATATGTCTTCTTATGTTTTCTGGGCCCTGGCACAGCAGAGGCCCCATTCCAATGGCCTACTTACTGACAGCGTACTCGGGGTTGGCCCAGGACAAAAAGCACTATGGGACCATTTCCCACAAATTCAATGGGAGGCTAGCTTCCCCAGTTTTTGCTGAGTAAATGATGCGTTCATTTACTACCATCTGCTTACACCCACCCGGGATGCCGGATACCGCCTATCTACTGAGGTGATGAAGTTGGTCCATAGTTATGGACACTATTATATTAAGTTCTAGCAGCATACATACATTAGGGTCACTAGCTTCTCTGGAAAACCCTACTTGTTACCCCGACATTGCGGGGACAAGATCGTGCTACTGGAATATTGCAGGCAGATTATGGAGGTGCACGCCTTCTTTTCCCTCAAGAAGATCCCAAACATCCCATTCCCAATCGCCTGCAGGAACTACACATGTAGCCTGGCTGCCACAAAGGAGGCACACAATGAGCTAAAAAGTTATAACTTACAAGAATTTTATCTAGCGCGAAAAAAATTTGATCCGCATGACAAAATTGCAGCGGTAATGCCCCGGGCTTTAGAGCCCCATCACATACACATGGAGGAATTCTGCACAGACTTCCAAGATGTGCGTAGCTGGCACTATATCAGAATGATGGCTGGCATGATGCACAAGTTAAAACTCTAAAAGTTTCCGGCAGATTTCTTTGACACTGCCCCCACCATCGATCCCTAGTACAAGGAAAAGGGGATCGACAAGAAGGCCCTCCCACCAGTAAACTAGGCTGCCCAAGAAGAGCCCACGATTGAAGAATTCATTCGAGAGGTGGTCGAGAGAAGCCACGCCTATTTGAAGAAGGTGTGCCTCGGGAGTACCCGCCGAGTAGCCCAGCTGGTACAAAAGTTAACTCTGCCATCGGTACCTAAAATGACCTCAGGCGTCGAGACTTCTTCGCAGGGGGAAGATAAGGGAAAAAGAATAGTTACAACCCCTTCTACGTAAGAAGTCCCTATCGGAGAACAAATAAAATAGTCGGTGGCGGCCTCCCAACAAATGAGGGAGCAATTGATAACAAAGCTGGCCACCCTGCTGCTCATGACCGGGCCACTTCGTCCTCCTTCCTCCCCATCATTGGCAGCCTTAATGGTCAAGGTGACGAGGGTGGATCCGCTGGAAGTAGCAGCAATAAGAGATGTTGGACCTCCTCTAGTTACCCAGAGGAAGAAAAATCTCAGCAAAAAGCCAAAGGTAGAACCAGCGCCGGAGGCATCCCTCCCCCGAGAAGTAGAAATCCTTTCTTCCAGTTCCCCGGAACTGGAGAAAGAAACAGAGCCCGCAAAAGTCCCGTCCAGTCCCCCTCTGGAAGAAGAATTTGATGTATTAGTGGCCGATGAGTTTGGTAACTTGCAGGGGGATGATGCAAAAGCAGAGGTAGAAGTCTCGGGGGAAGGATAAGAGGCTGCAAAGCAAGATGTGGAAAAAGAGCTTGCACAAGAACAGGAGCAGCAGGCAGAAGAAAAGGAGCCAGAACAAGAAATTATCTCCAAGGCTCAAGCAATGCAAGGTCTGGGAGTGGACCAATAGAAATCAAGTGAACAAATTGCATCAACTGGGGGAACTAGACCTTCGGGAATAACCGTAACCCCAGTCGCCACGTTCCAAGTTCCACTCCCGGGATCCTCTTTTGGGCAGGTGATCACAGCAGCCCAAACTCTAAATCTTGGCCCAACACCTCCTCTGCTGCTGAAAGAGACTCTGACAGAAGAAGAGAAATAGGAGGAACAACTTGAAGAAGAAATCCCCAAGGAAGCCTACTAGGGTCCAGACCCAATGATAGATGTACGGGACAAGGCTGAGGAGATGGAGATTGAAGAGAATGTTGCTGCGGAAGAAGTTGAGGTAGGGAGAGGAACGGATGAGGTCTACGTTGCTGAGGAGCAACAGCCACAAGACACTGGGAAAGAATCAGGAGAACAAACTCTAGCAGGAAGGCCACCTCTACCACCTCAATGGCTGATAGAGAGTAGAAAAAGGAAAGCTCAGTCTGCTCTGGTGATTCCTCTCTCCCTGGCCGCGATGATGGCCCAAGTTCAAGCCCCGCCAAAAGAAAAGAAAGCCCGGATAGTTTAGACTCTTCAAACTGGGCCAGGCAGAGAAACAGTTGTCATTGTGGCAACACCTCCCCCAGACGCCAATGAAGCAACCACGGATCCCGTAGACTACAATGTTGCAGAGGTGTCCCTAGGAAAAAGGGGAAAGCAAGGTGAGGTAGACTTGCTAAAGGAGGCAGCAAGGGCAGTGGAAGCCTGATATGAGAAAGAGGCCCAGAGGCTCAAGGCTGAGAAGGAAAAGAATGCAAACCTTATGGGATTGTTATTGAGCTGGCCCGACCCATCAATACCGCTCCTCCGGAGACCTCTGCATCAGAAGAACTACCACAGAGTGACATAGATTCCCTTCGAGTAATGAAAAAGAAAGCCCAAGCAGTGGACAAATGGGTCGCCCTGCAGATAGGAAACACCCGGCATTTCCTGGCATCCACTCTCCCCGATCTATACATGGCTCGACAAGTTATTCATCAGGTGGAAGTGCTTATTGAGTAGTGGGAGAGTGACGCCAAAAATTACCAAGCATGGAAGGTAGAGCTCAAAGAGCTCCTTGCCTTGGGAGAAGACATGATCTCTGAGTCTGGAATTCTGGGTGAAGAGTCATTTGATTTTGTAAGAACTCAACACTCCAGACTTGACCTCACATTGGAGGTAACAAAGCAACTGGTAGAGTCCTTGCAAGAGAAGGTAAATACTGTAAAATATTCTTCTAATTTATACAAGTCTTTTGTAATAAAGGCTTCCGAGGCTGATCCCCTTAGCACGGATATATATACCCCCAAAGAATTAGTTTTGGGGAGTTTTGATGAAATGATGAAGTCCCGGTATCAATCCCCAGAGGGGATAGATGGGGCCCAGATAGAAAAATTAACCAGCATGATACTCGAAGGTCATGACGCGGCGAGGATGGCAGATGAGTTTAAAGAGAATGTTTTGGATCTCAGGGAACAAGTTGAAATGGCCAAGCACAGAAGAGCCAGCCTAAAAGATATAGATGAAGATGGCATTTCCCGGCTTCTCCAAGCCTTCAACGATAATAAGAAACCTTGAGCTTTCTCCGGAGGCCAGAGAGAATTCAATTGTTGGGCATTCTTTATTCTTTGGGGACGTAAGTTCCTGGATCCCAGAGTCCCAGATCCAAAATTTTATATTCTTTAAATTGATCCGTGTCCCGGTCCCCGAGGCCAACCGGTCACTTTCAAAAGTAGTTAATAAAGGCTGTCAGAAGGTAGTTGGCCATATCAAGGGGCGTCGGCTCGGTAGTTGGTTTTCTAATAGGGTGGTCTTCTTGAGGCGCCACTCAGAGGTACATCTGGCACATTGGAGACAGGGCACCACATTTCCCATTTATGAGGCATGTAGCCTCCGTCCCCAGGGGACCTACTTTCTTCTTTCTCCTTCCTAGCTCTCTTCTCGAGGTCGATTCTTCCGATGTATATTCTTGTCTTATTCTTTTGACATGGCAGACCTATTCTGTCTCTAGGTCTTTTGTAGGGTGGCGCAGGTAGTACCGGCCCCCAGATATTGTATTTTATTGGAGCATGATGTAAATAGGGTTAGGGTTAGAAGAGAGTTGTATAAATAGGCAGATCGGCCCATTTCCAAGGGTCAGCAAAATTGATGATTTTGTTGTCCATGATAATAGCAAAGGAATTTATCATTTTAGTTGCAGAGCTCAATGCTCCATTATTCTATTCTCAATAGTTAGATGCTCCCCTGAAGCCGCCATTGTATCACGCACCAGTGTTTGCTGGAAGGAACATTAATAAAAAATGAAGAATTCTTGGCAATGATGTTGTTGGCATTCCTGCTTCTGAGTTAATGGTATCTCATATTTTGATGTTCTTTATATCTTTTACTCTGGTGTGTTAAAGTAGATTAACGAACTCTTTACTCCCGCTACTGATAAAATGCTAGCTGATGGTTATGTGTTTCTTCGATATTTATTATAGTTTATCAGAGTATTATTGATATTCCAGACATTCCAACATGATTGTAGTTAGATGAAATGTTTCTAACCCTACAAGATCTTTTTCACTTTATTTTCTAAGTATAGAACGCTAGGGAGAACCTTACTCTATCGAATCTCCAGAGAGAATGAGTTGAATAAACCAGCTATCCCCCTCGAAAATAGTCACCTCTCCCAACCGATCCCCACACCGTCGTGACCTGACACCTAGGTGCTTGAAGGCCCGGAGGGTTTATTTCCCCTGGACAACCTTTGCAGGCAGAGTTGGCCAGTTTGCTCAGAACCCGGTGACAACTTATGATTGTTGGCGGACCTGGTCAACAAAACTCCATCAATAGAAACTGGCACTAGAAGGAGGGCATGAACTCGTCCCCCTCCCAAGATTCTGATTTTACACCTCCTGAGGGTTCCCCGAGTCATAATTTTAGCCGGAAAGCCTTCAACAGAATTGGGTCTTTCTCCCCATCGAAATTCAAAATAATCCTTAGGTCTGCCCTGAATCCCAAAAAGTTTGTCAAACTCGAGCCCCCTGCTCGAAAGAAATGAACCTCGAAAATCACACCAGCCACTATTGTCTGGGAATCTAGCATACCTCAGAATACCCAAGCTTCTCAGGAAATCCCAGGAACCAGTGACTACACTACCCAGCATATAGTTCCCCCAATGGCTATGTACTTCAGAAACACCGAGTCCCCAATGGGAACTTTTTCGGGTGCAACCAATGATTTACCCTCTCACCCAGAGAAGATCTTCCTATGATACAAGTACCTAGGCTCACAGACCGCAGAAGAAGACTTACAGGCATAAAAAGATGCCATGAATCGACATCAGGTCCAACATGAAGATGTTGTGACTCATATGTTTCCCTTGTCCCTAGGACAAAATGAGTTGAACTGGTACCTTAACTTGCCTGCCAACTCCATCAACACTTGGCAGGACATGGAGGATGCCTTCCTGGCTGCCTTTCGCGTGCATGTGGACCCAACCTAGTCCCATAGCTAGTTCATCTCCATTAGAAAGGAACCCAATGAACCTCTTGCAACATTTAATCATAGGTTCCAGCGCGCCCTGAAACGGTGCACGGGCCCTTTTATTCCATCCCCGTAGGTAACCATACAGACCTACCTCAACGCGATGGACCCATTTGTTGCCACTCTCCTTTGGAGAAAAATTGCCGTAGGAGACCGAGACACCTTGGAAAAAGTCTACAACTTAGCCCTAGAGCTATCCCATGGTCTTAACAAATCCCCGGGCGGGATTGGACAGAACACGCCTTTCAACATGGTCCCCGACGGAACTGCATATGCTGGGGGATACAACCCCAATCTGGAAATAGGTGCCCGTTCGATGGCAATGAATCCCTCACCACCCTTGATAGACCAGAAGGCATGGTACGTTTACCCATCGCAGACCCAGGCGGTGCTGGGTCTGGAAGTCTTCCCTTGGAATCAGCCGCAGCAAGCGCAACAACCTCAGACACAACCATCCGGAGTGCCCTTCTTTCAATCATCTACGGCTAGAGGATTGTCACCCTCAACTCTGGCTAATACTACTGCCTTCCTAGGAGGCCAACAACAACAACAGCTATCACATTGTGACACCAACACTCAGTTGACCGTTGAGGTTGAATCCCTCAGGCGAATGTTGTCCACCTTGACCATGGACATGGGCCAACTGAAGGCGGGGTCCTACGCGCCCCAGAATTCAAATTTCCAGAGGGGAAACCTTTTCTCTGGCAAACAAAACAACAATGCTGGAGGGAGAAACTTCAATAACGGGCCTAGGCCCAATAAGCAGCAATGGAATAATAACGCGAACACTAGAGGCCCGCTTCTGAACCAAAACACCAACCAAAATGGTGCTGGACCATCACATTTTATGCCATTCGCAGACTTCCAGCCCATGACTAACTGGTGTAGATTGCACGATACAGGTTCACACAATGAGGTAAATTGTGCCACCTTGGAGAAGGTCATCATGATCTCCCAGCTGGACAGGCAGCAGTCACACGATACTACCCCTCCAAAGCCTCCTATCCAGGAAACAACCCACAGTGCCTTCACTTGTGACACCATCTTCTTCGGGACCTCCAGAGAAGATGAAGAAGAATCCGAATTGCAGGGATTCTTTGACGAATCCATTCTTCCCTTCGAGGCCAATGCCTTTACTAACCTGCGGACCCCATACAATACTCAGAGTCAGGTTGGTAAAGGACCAGTTTACACGCCGGTGCCCCCTATCAAAGATAGTCCTCCTCCCCAAAACAATGCAACTGACCGGTCCGCTCCAAGAGGTCCTAGCTCTAACCAAGAAAAAGACCTCACAGATGAAAATCCCCAGTTCCTGGGAGGAAGATTTGACATTATGAAAGTGTTAGAACTGACCACTACCTCCATGACCTTGATGGAGGTTTTGTTGAACTGTCCCGAGCAGAATAAGTCTCTTCTGAAGCTCTTAGGGAACCTGGAAGCTATCAGTCGCCTCCCCAAGACTATCTCATTCGAAGATGCTAATGCGGCTGTCTTCCAGGGGAACAATGAGGATCCTCCCTTCTTACTAGGCCTGAATATACACGACAAGAATATACATAATTGCCTAGTGGACTCTGGAGCTTCGGGTAATATCATGCCCTTGTCTATTTGTCAGAAGCTCAGATTCCACCCCACCCCATCTAATGGCACAGTGATCTAGCTAGATAAGACTGCTATAAAAATGGTGGGGGAATTGAAGAACGTTCGGATACATCTTATCTAGGACCCCAGGATAGCCAGCATCATTGACATCCAAGTGGTGGACATCCCAGAGACTTACAGGATGTTACTAAGTCAGAATTGGTCTAAGTCCTTGAATGGGTACTTTTCAACCAACTTCACCCACCTATGGCTTCCATGGGAGGGAGAATACAATAAGATCTAGGTTGAAAGCAAACCCCGGATGAAACAAGCCCTTACCAAAGTTTGAAGGGTCAATGAAGTCTTTTTCTCTGAGACTTCCCTGGGGGTGTACAAACCTTTTGAAATCTTAACATTTGATTTTATCCCCGGAGAAGATCCCACCATACTACAGAGAGCCCAAGACCTCAAAGAGAAGATGAGAACTGAGGTAGACTCTCAAGACCCCACAGCAACTCTTGCCACACTCTTGTTTGACACTTGGTGCTGAGTGCACTACCAAAAAAATTTAGAGCTCAAATGTGGGCCATGTCTTTCGATTACCAACCGGCACCTTGATACCCTCCGGAACAAGCAACATGCAACTGATTCCCCGGGACCCAGTGCCCCTATGAGATGCACTCCTTTAGTGCCATCTCCCCGGGAATCCCAAATTCAAAAAACTCTAGAGGAAAATTCTACTTTCATGTCGGTAGTCCAAGAAGGAGTCCCCAAGTCCCCCAGCAATAATCCAAAGAAGACTACTCTTCCCCAGCCCCAGATTACAAACAATGACTTGTGGACCCTCAAGTTCGATGGGTCCCAGTTCTAACAAGGCTGTGGGGCTGGGGTAGAGTTGATCAACCCGTGAGGGAAGTTCTTCCTCGCATCCTACAGGCTATAGTTTAACTGTATGAACAATGTCACAGAGTATGAGGCTTTGGTCCTTGGACTCTTATTCACATTACAGAAAGGTATCACCCGACTCTGGGCTCTAGGTGATTCAAAGTTGATTGTTAAACAAGTCTAGAATCAATACACATGTCATGACAAAAGGCTGGTTTCATACCGCAACCGGGCTTGGAGCCTTATCAAAGATTTTGATGCCTTTGGCATTGATCTCATTCCCCGGCGATAGAACTACGTCCCGGATGCCCTCGCCATTTCCTCTAGCACACTTGATTCAATGGCTGGCTCGCGACTCTGGAGATTTTCAGTTGAGATGGTCCCTACCCCATCCATCCCAGATAATGTCACCCACTTTCAGGTCTTTGAGGATGATCAACACATCTTGGCCTTCATGGCGAATGTTGGTGTCTTTGAGGATCAGATAGTGGAGGAATGAGACCATGACGATACTGGGCAGGGTGATGAAGATGATGGGATCATGGACCTGCCCACCAACACCATCCCAAGGGGATGGTTGTGCTGGAATGAATCTTCAACTTGGATCCTCATGCCTGTAAGAAGGTGTCATCCTCCCCTAAGGGAGGAAAATTTGAGAAGGTTAACATCGGCCAGCCCCGTGAAGAAAAGATCATTCACATTCATACCTCCTACTCCCCTGAGGAAAAGGAGAAGATTCTCACAGTTCTCTGAGAATACATCGACGTAATTTCCTAGGGTTATGAAGACTCAAAAACGTATGATACATCCATCATGACCCATACTATTCCCCTGAAACCTGATGCTAAGCCCTTCCAGCAGAAGCAAAGACCGGTCAACCCCTTGATAGAGCCTCTAATTTGTCAAGAGGTAGAAAAACTTCTGTCAGCCCAAATAATCTTCCCAATCTGGCACACTACGTAGGTTGCCAACCTGGTCCCTGTTAGGAAGAAGAACGGTGAAATCCGCCTTTGCGTGGATTTCTGAAACCTGAACAAGGCCTCCAAAAAAGATAATCACCCTCTCCCCTCATTGGACGAGGTGTTGCAGATAGTAAATGGATCTCAGATGATGTCCTTCTTGGATGGATATTTGGGATATAACCAGGTCATGGTCAAGTATGAGGATAGAGAGAAAACAACGTTTACCACTAAGTGGGGAACGGTTGCGTACAGGAGAATGCCCTTCGGTCTGATCAATGCAGGGGCTATATTTCAAAATGCCATGGACATTGTGTTTGAGGGCCTCATAAATCGGTGCATAATCATCTATATGGATGATTTGACCATCTTTTCCTGAAATAGGCGTGATCATCCTGCTCGCCTCGCTCATATTTGTGAGAGATGTTGCCGGTATGGAATATCCCTCAACCCAAAGAAGTGCATATTGGGGTCACTAAGGGGAAGTTGCTTGGGCATATTGTCTCTGAGAAGGGCATATCCATAGATCCTGATAGAGTCAAAGCATTGCTAAACTTACAGATGCCTGGCAGTAAGAAAGAGATGCGATCCTTCTTCAAAAAGATCAACTTCATCCAGCGGTTCATTACGGGATTCACAGAAATAGTCAAACCACTCAATGAGATGATGAAGAAGGATACCAAGATTGAGTGGAGTCCTGAGGAAAAATGGGCATTTGCCTAGATAAAATAGACAATAACGGAGGCACCTGTCCTAGCTAGCCCAGACTATTCCCTCCCATTTTACATTTACTCATTTGTTCCGGCGCATTCTGCTGCGGCAGTGTTGACCCAAAAATTTGAAGGAGAGGAATGACCAATAGCTTTCATGAGTTCCCCCTTTAAGAACACCGAAGTCTGGTATTTAGTGCTAGAAAAATAGGCCTTTGCTCTAGTTCAGGTCGTGAAGAAATTCTGACATTATATTCTCCAGAGCAAAGTACATGCTATCATTCTGGACCATGCCGTCAAATCCTTGCTGATGCAAAGTGAATTGGGCAAGAGATGGGGGAAGTGGATGGCCATCCTCTAGGAATATGACTTAGAAATGTAGCCCATGAAGATAGTACAGGGCCAGGGACTAAGTCAAGCAATGGCAGAAGAGACTCCCTGCATAGAATGTCAGACTTACACGGTGGAGTCCATTACCCAAGATCCGTGGTACACCAATTTGGTATACTTGCTACTAAATAACAAATGTCTAGAGGTGTTACCTCCCCACAAACACCGCACCCTGCAGATGAAAAGCGCCCACTTCATGATCAAAAATTCCGCGCTTTATTGTAGAAACTACGAGGGAATTTACCTCCGGTGCATCGACAGAAACCAGGCTGTGAGAGTGATTGATGAGTTCCATAGACAGTTTAGAACTGGGCATGGCTCAGCCGATGCCACTGCCCATCAGATCCTTAAGGCCAGATATTATTGGCCCTGTATATTCAAGGATGTTTACGCTCACATTAGGAAATGCCATACTTTTTAAACCGCAGCGCACCATGAACATAACCCGGCTATGCCTTTACAACCAGTCTACGAGGCCAGGCCATTTTCCCAATGGACATTCGACTTCATCAGGGAAATCAACCCCAATTCATCTGCCAACCACCAATACATCCTTACTACTATGGATTACTGCACTCGGTGGTCTGAAGCTATACCTTGCAAAAATAACATGACGGACGTAGTTATCAAGTTCTTGGAAGAAAAGATCGTCACAAGATTTGGAATGCCCTTTGCTTTGGTATGTGACAATGGTCTGGCATTTTCTTTAGCGCAGTTACTCAAATGGACCTACAATCATAAGATCACACTGAAGTTCTCCAGCAACTATTATCCTGAGGAAAATGGCGTTGCTGAATCAACAAACAAAAATTTACTTGTAGTGATCAAACACCTGTTAGAACAGAATCCCCGGGATTGGCACCAAAAGTTGAAATTCGCCCTCTGGGCGGATCACATTCGTGTCAAAGCCACCCTGGGAACATCCCTGTTCCATCTGGTTTATCGCCAGAACCCTGTATTCCCAGTCAATTTACAGATCCTAGTGCTACAGTTTATGTAGGAATTTAACAACAAGGACAACATCGTGGAGGTTCGGCTCTTAAACCTGGTGCGGATGGAAGAAAAGAGAGACAGAGCCCTTGAGCATTTCGCGCATCATCAAGCAATGGTAAAAAGATGGTTTGACAAAAGAGCCCAATATAAGGATTTTCAGATCTCAGATTTGGTCCTATTGTGGGACAAGGCCTGGGAGAAGAAAGGAAAGCATACCAAGTTCTAGCGGCTCTGGCTCAGACCATACTTGATCTTAGAAATCTGCGGGGCAAATACTTATTGCCTTAACACCTTGACTGGGGAACCTGTCGCATTGCCCGTTAATGGATAGTTTCTTAAACACTATTTCAAGTAGGGTAAGTTCATCCTAAGTTGTATTATATGTAAAGTCTTTCTCTTGTAAATATCCCTTTCGGGTATCTCGTTGCGAGGTACCCTGTCTTATAAATAGTCCTGCCAACTGTCCTCCGGGATAGTTCTCTTCTACTGTTTTTTGTTTTCATTTTCAGTTTTCTTTCGGTCCTGGCATTTTGTCCTGTCTTGCAGGAATTAGAATGCTTTGCATAACTTTGGTTTCCGGTACAATGTCTACGGTGTGGCCAACTTTAGAATCTGTCTTTAGCTTGGTGGAGTCGGTCCGGTCTCCGGGGTTCATTTCACAGGATATGACACGTTTTGAGGAATCTCCATTGGGTGTTCTTTCCTAGAATCTGGCAATCAGTGAACAAAATAATAATACAAGGAACAAGTAATCGGACACACTGAGGATAGATCGATTGTACTAATTGGTTGACCTAGGTCTGAAACTCTAAGAGATTCTTTTCGGGTCAAGAGTTTTATCCCCTCTTCAAACATCTGAGCATAAGTGGATAGGTGAAAGAAGTACTGCCATTAAAATTAGCTAAGCTTAAGCTTAATGGTGAAAGAAGTACCACCTTCCCCACCCAGAAACAAACAAAATGACAAGAGGAAGGCGGGATAGAACTCCGGTCTTCGAGGGAAACGAGTGAATGAACGACTGGTTCGATATGATTAGTGCCACTTCTCTATTCCTCCCAGAGGTCATTGGCTTGATTTCTTTCTAAAGCACACATGGCACCACTAATGAAGGACTATGGACTGACTCTTACGTGGTTGGATTCTCTCAGACATGTTGCTCTTCACCTGTCAGGCACTCCGGTGGGCGGCCTATTCCACTTTTTCTAACCAGAGATTCTATAGTTCTCAAATGCACTTAGGCATTTGTCCCAGATAGTCACCATTTGTTATGCCCTGCATCCTCATCCCTACATTTTGTGTGCAAAATGTTGGGTCCCCATTTTTTTTTTTTGTTTTGTTCTGCTTGCAGCTTTGCCTTGTCTTTCTTTCCCTTTTTGTTTTCTTTCTCCAGGGTTTTCTTCCCCCGGTGTAGTGTTTCATTCATTCAGTTTTCATCTCCAGGACTCTGGTCCCAGAAGTTGTCCTTCGTTGGAAACTAGATTCCGGACTCCAGGATTCTCCCCCATGATTTTCTTAAAGATATTATCACAAGGAATCCCTGGGCCCGAAGTCCGAAGGTTTTGCTTGTCCGAAGATCACCGGAAGGAAGAGGATTACCTTTTTACCGCAGGTATAAATAGAGTTTATCTGTCACTTTCACATTTACCATGATTAAAACCTTCAAGCACTTAGAGAGAATGAGAGAGTGATTTCAAATCGATTAATAGAGCATTTGTAGAGAGTTTATAGTAATCAGCGCTTAACATTTTCAGTCATTCTCAGGCAAGTGCAAGTGCTTTGTGGTAGTGACTCTGGCCGTTGACAAATCGAGCTGTTGCAGAGCTCCTATAGTAATCTTTCTCTTTCCTCTGCCTTCTGCGTTCTCAGGTTGGTGTTTCCTCTCTCGCTTCTCTGGTTTTCCTCCATTTTGTTCTTGGTTTTGTTTGTTTCGTTTCTCTACTTCGTCTACTTTTTTGTTTTCTAGTTTTGTCGCCCGTTGGTGGGTCGGCTCTCTGCCAGAGGGTTGTCCGCCCTCTGCATAGAGGTGGTTCATCTGTAAATGTGTATATAGCTGTAGATAGTTGTAGATAGTTTATTCTGCCTTGTCTGGTTTTCCCGCGGATGTTGCTTTGTGTTGTACCTATGTATATATATTTATATTCATGTATATGTGTGTATGGATGTGTATAACCTTTATATATCTCCCCGTTGCTATGTATATATCCCTCAACTCTATGTATATCCTTCTGGGTGGCTTGACAAGCTTTTCGAGTCACCTCCATTTCTGGTTTTCCACCTACGAACTCGCTTTGGGGTAGAAAACCACCTGTTTGAAAATCGGCTCTCGATCAATTTCAAACAGGTGGTTTTCTCTCCCCTCCATGAAGTTTGTCAGAACCTCATTTATGTCCCATGTGTGCAACCAACCCCAACCAAGTGGCTTTCCCTTTTCATGCGTTCGGACAATTGGCTACGTCGTCATCACAATCACTTCCATTTAATACCTCCGCACGTGGCGCCCACGTAGGCTTGATGACTTGGCTTTTTACACATCCTCCCCAACGGTCACTTCTTCGGGCCTCGGGCCTCTTACCACCATCTATCCTGTGTCTTTTCTAAGCATGATGAAATTCCCCCAGACCTGGAGGTGTAATGAAGATTTTAATTTTATGATATGTTTTTCTTTTCGGTTACCTTTGCATGATACTAACTTTTCAGGGAGGCAAACACCACGGTGGTAAGATCTCCGAACCCCGGAGTAACTATTTTATTTTGATAAACATGTTCTGACAGTCGCTTTGCCTTGCAGGTTCCTAGAGTTCAGCTTCCAAATATGTCTGAGGCATCTGCGTCATCTCCGCCTGAAATTCTGGAGCTACCAACCGCAATAGAGACCAAGGAAGCCGTAAAATCCAAGATGGAGAAGGCCCTGGAAAAGCTTCCCCTGACCATGAAGGTAGTATAGGATAATGCTATTATGGGCTCAAAGATTGAGTCCAAGGTAAAACTGATGACCGACACCAATGTCGGGACTTGGGCAAAAATGCAGGCCTTGGTAAAGGTAATGCATATCCAGCGACAGGCTGGAGACCAGCTAGCAATCAATGTCAGGGGCTCCAGAATCCTGTAGGAAGCTTGCTTCCCATGCTCCGTGCAATCTTCAGAGCTTATCTTAACACTGGCTGCCAACTACAACTCTTTCGTCTGGGCCGTCATGCTCACACCTGCAGAACCTACAGGATACCCCACTCCACTGGTGTCCCTTAACCCAGTTACATTCCAGGAAGGCCTGGGTATCCCACAATTTGATAGGGCTATAGTTTTTACAAGGACCGATGCCTTGACCTAGTTTACACAACTGGAGGATGTTGTCGGGGTATATAAGAATACCCACTGGCTTAAGGCCCCAAAGAGGGACCCAAAGAGAATGAAGATAGAGATTCCCCACTCTGAATTCAAGGAGAGCATCTAAATGGGAATGATAGCATTAGCCTGGGTCTTTGGGAAACCCTCCACCTAGGAGTTTTCCAAATGGATGTACTATTTCCTCCTCGGCATCTCCACCAAGGGAGAATTCTTCAACTGGGCAACAATAATATCCAACCACGTCGACTCCCAATTCCAGCAGTTGAACCAGAAGAAGAAGTTCTATATGTCTTCTTATGTTTTCTGGGCCCTGGCGCAGTAGAGGCCCCATTCTAATGGCCTACTTACTGATGACATACTCGGGGTTGGCCCGAGACAAAAAGAACCATGGGACCATTTCCCACAAATTCAATGGGAGGCTAGTTTCCCCAATTTTTTCCGAGTAAAGGACGCGTTCATTTACTACCATCTGCTTACACCCACCCGGGATGCCGGATACTGCCTGTCTACTAAGGCGATGAAGTTGGTCCATAGTTATGGACACTATTATATTCAGTTCCAGCAACATACATACATTAGGGTCGCTGGCTTCTCTGGGAAACCCTACTTGTTACCCCAACATTGCGGGGACAAGATCGTGCTGCTGGAATATTGCAGGCAGATTATGGAGGTGCACGACTTCTTTGCCCTCAAGAAGATACCAAAAATCCCATTCCCAATTGCCTACGGGAACTACACATGTAGCCTGGCCATCGCAAATGAGGCAGATAATGAGCTGAAAAGTTATAACTTACAAGAATTTTATCTAGCGCAAATTTTTTTTGATCCGCATGGAAAAGTTGCAGCGGCAATGCCTCAGGCTTGAGAGCCCCATCACATACACATGGGGGACTTCTGGGCAGACTGCCAAGATGATGTGGATGTGCGAAGCTGGCACTATATCAGAATGACGGCCGGCATGATGCACAAGTTGAAACTCTAAAAGTTCCTAGCAGATTTCTCTAACACCACCCCCACCATCGATCCCTAGTACAAGGAAAAGGGGATCGATAAGAAGGCCCTCCCACCAGTAAACTAGGCTGCCCAGGAAGAGCCCACGATTGAAGACTTCACTCAAGAGGTGGTTGAGAGAAGCCACACCTATTTCAAGAAGGTGTGCCCCGGGAGTACCCACCGAGTAGCCCAGCTGGTACAAAAGTTAACTCCGCCACTGGTACCTAAAATGACCCCGGGGGCTGGAACTTCTTCGCAGGGGGGCAGATAAGGGAAAAAGAATAGTTACAACCCCTTCTGCACAAGAAGTCCCTATCACAAAAAAAAAAAAATAGTCGGTGGCGGCCTCCCAAAAAATGAGGGAGCAATTGATAACGAAGTTGGCCACCCCACCGCTCATGACCAGGCCACTTAATTCTCCTTCCTCCTTGTCATTAGCAGCCTTAATGGTCAAGGCGACGATGGTGGATCCGCTGGAAGCAGCAGCAATAAGAGATGCGGGACCTCCTCTGGTTAGCTAGAGGAAGAAAAAGCTCAGCAAAAAACCAAAGGCAGAACCAGTGCCGGAGGCATCCCTCCCCCGAGAAGTAGAAATCCTTTCTTCCAATTCCCCGAAACCGGAGAAAGAAACAGAGCCTGCAGAAGTCCCGACCAGTCCCCCTCTGGAAGAATAATTTGATGTATTTGTGGCCGATGAGTTCGGTAACTTGCAAGGGGACGATGCACAAGCAGAGGTAGAAGTCCTGGGGGAAGGACAAGAGGCTGCGGAGAAAGATGTGGAAAAAGAGCCTACACAGGAACAAGAGCAATAGGCAGAAGAAAAGGAGCCAGAACCAGAAATTATCTCCAAGGCTCAAGCAATGCAAGGTCTGGGAGTGGACAACCAAAAATCAAGTGAACAAATGGCATCAGTTGGGGGAACCAAACCTTCAAGAATAATCGTAACCCCAGCCGCCACGTTCCAAGTTCCACTCCCGGGATCCTCTTTTGGGTAGGTGATCACAGCGGCCCAAACTCTAAATCTTGGCCCAACACCTCCCCTGCTGCCGAAAGAGACCCCGACAGAAGAAGAGTAACAGGAGGAACAGCTTGAAGAAGAAATCCCCGAGGAAGCCTACCAGGGTCCAGACCCAATGATAGATGTACGGACAAGGCTGAGGAGATGGAGATTGAAGAGAATGTTTCTGCAGAAGAAGTTGAGGTAGGGAGGGGAACGGATGAGGTCCACGTTGCTAAGGAGCAATAGCCACAAGACACTGGGAAAGAATCAAGAGAACAAACTCTGGCAGGAAGGCCACCCCTACCACCTCAATGGTTGATAGAGAGTAGAAAAAGGAAAGCTCAGTCCGCTGTGGTGATTCCTCTCTCCCTGGCCGAGATGATGGCCCAAGTTCAGGCCCCGCCAAAAGAAAAGAAAGCCCAGAAAGTTCACACTCTTTGAACTGGGCCGGGCAGAGAAACAGTTGTCATTGTGGCAACACCTCCCCAGACGCCAATGAAGCAACCGCGGATCTCGCAGACTATAATGTTGCAGAGGTGTCCCTAGGAAAAAGGGGAAAGCAAGGTGAGGTAGACTTGCTAAAGGAGGCAGCAAGGGCAGTGGAAGCCCGATATGAGAAAGAGGCCTAGAGGCTCAAGGCTGAGAAGGACAAGAATGCAAATCTTATGGGATTTCTTACTGAGCTGGCCCAACCCATCAATACCGCTCTTTCGGAGACCTCCGCATCAGAAGAACTACCGCAGAGTGACATAGATTCCCTATGAGTAATGAAAAAGAAAGCCCAAGCAGTGGACGAATGGGTCTCCCTATAGATAGGAAACACCCAACATTTCTCGGCGTCCACTCTCCCAGATCTATACACGGCCTAACAAGTTATTCATCAGGCGGAAGCGCTTATTGAGCAGTGGGAGAGTGATGCTGAAAATTACCAAGCATGGAAGGTAGAGCTCAAAGACCTCCTTGCCTTGAGAGAAGACATGATCTCTGAGTATGAAATTCTAGGTGAAGAGTCATTTGATTTTGTAAGAACTCAGCACTCCAGACTTGACCTCACATTGGAGGTAACCAAGAAACTGGTAGAGTCCTTGCAAGAGAAGGTAAATACTGTAAAATATTCTTCTAATTTATACAAGTCTTTTGTAATAAAGGATTCCAGGGCTGATCCCCTTAGCACGGATACATATACCCCTGAAGATTCAGTTTTGGGGAGTTTTGATGAAATGATGAAGTCCCGGTATCAATCCCTAGAGGGGATAGATGGGGCCCAGATGGCAAAATTAACCAGCATGATACTCAAAGGTCATGTCACGGTGAGGATGACAGATGAGTTTAAAGAGAATGTTCCGGATCTTAGGAAACAAGTTGAAATGGCCAAGCTCAGAAGGGCCAGCCTAAAAGATATAGATGAAGATGGCATTTCCCGCCTCCTCCAAGCCTTCAACGATAATAAGCAACCTTGAGCTTTCTCTGGAGGCCGGAGAGAATTCAAGTGTTGGGAATTCTTTATTCTTTGGGGACGTAAGTTCCTGGATCCCAGAGTCCCGGATCCAAAATTTTGTATTCTTTAAAGTGATCCGTGTCCCGGTCCCCGAGGCCGACCGGTCACTTTCAAAAGTAGTTAATAAAGGCTGTCAGAAGGTAGTTTTCCACATCAAGGGGCGTCGGCTTGGAAGTTGGTTTTTTAATAGGGTGGTCTTCTCGAGGTGCCACTCAGAGGTACATCTGGCACATTGGAGACAGGGTGCCGCATTTCCCATTTATGAGGCATGTAGCCTCGGTCCCTGGGGGACCTACTTTCTTCTTTCTCCTTCCTGGCTTTCTTCTCGAGGTCAATTCTTCTGATGTATATTATTGTCTTATTCTTCTGACATGGCAAACCTATTCCGTCTCCAGGTCTTTTATAGGGTGGCGCCGGTAGTACCGGCCCCCAGATATTGTATTTTATTGGAGCATGAGGTAAATAGGGTTAGGGTTAGAAGAGAGTTGTATAAATAGGCAGATCGGCCCATTTCCAAGGGTCGGAAAAATTGATGATTTTGTTTTCCATGATAATAGCAAAGGAATTTCTCATTTTAGTTGCAGAGCTTAATGCTCCATTATTCTATTCTCAATAGTTAGATGCTCCCCTGAAGCCGCCATTGTATCACGCACCAGTGCTTGCTGGAAGGAACATTAATAAAGAAGGAAGAATTCTTGGCAATGATGTTGTTGGCATTCCTGCTTCTGAGTTAATGGTATTTCATGTTTTGATGTTCTTTATGTCTTTTACTTTGGTGTGTTAAATTAGATTAACAAACTCTTTACTCCCGCTACTAATAAAATGATAGCTGATGGTTATGTGTTTATTCGGTATTTAGTGTAGTTTATCAGAGTATTATTGATGTTCCAGACATTCCAACATGACTGTAGTAAGATGAAACATTTCTAACCCTGCAGGATCTTTTTCACTTTATTTTCTAAGTATAGAACGCTAGGGAGAACCTTACTCTATCGAATCTCCGGAGAGAATGAGTTGAAGAAACCAGCTATCCCCCTCGAAAATAGTCACCTCTCCCAACCGAGCCCCGCATCATCGTGACCTGACACCTAGGTTCTTGAAGGCCTGGAGGGTTTATTTCCCCCAGACAACTTTTGCAGGTGAAGTTGGCCGGTTTCCCCAGAACCCGGTGACAACTTATGACTGTTGGCGGACCTGGTCAGCAAAACTCCGTCAACAAGTATGAATGAAATTTTCTATGGCCTATTGTGTCTAATTAGGTCCTAATAGGTCTAATTGTGTCTAATTAGGTGTAAGTGTATCTAATGGGGTCTTAAGGGGTCATTTAATCTATCATATGTCCCTTTAGGTATAACTGGGCCTAACTGTGTCTAATTAGGTCCTAAAGGGTATAATTGTTTCTAATTAGGTCCTAAAGTGTCCTAATACCTTCTTATTGGATCTAATCAGCTCTTAAAGGGTCTAATTAGGTCCTTAATGGTCTAGAATTGGATCTAATTAGGTTCTAATACCTTCTAATTAGATGTAATTAGGTCGTAAAGGGTCTAATTGGATCTAATTAGGTCCTAATGGGTATAATTAGATCTAATTAGGTCCTAAATAGAGAAAACTTTATTGGCGATTATTTGCCATTTGGCAAATGTCACATGTCGGCGACCCTGGAATTGGCAAATATTTTTCATATTTGGATTGACCATATTGCCCTATATTTATTAATATTGAGTCTAATGATTGGGCCCATCACTCATCGGTTATTTTAATTTTCTCCATTTCTTACACATTATCACTAATGGAATATAATTTTTGGTCCCGATAAATTTAAAAATTCACCTATAATTTCCAAGTGACCCCATATTGACAGCCTATATTTGACAATAGTTTTATACACATATTTTTTGGCGGCCCCAAATTCTCCTGGTATTTTGCAGATGTGTGTGTCAAACCAACATAGTTTTGCCAACTTTACTAATCATACAAAGGCGTTGGATGACCCATAATCACCTCAGAAATAACAAAAGATGTGTTGTAATAATACGGGCTTCACCAAATATTTGTATACCTAATACCTCCCGCCAAATTTTCCAAATAAGGATTAGTATAAAAACATTTTGATATCTCTATTTGATCGATAGTGAAGTTCCAGACTATTGAGTGCAACTGCATACTGCATTGGCGAGTCGCGACTGCATTGTTGCAATTTAATTTGAGGCAAAGGTAAGTGATACTTATTTTGTGACTCTTTAATTTTGAGCTCATTATTCCTGAATAGGTTTGCAAAAATAGGGTTTATTTTCCCTTTTGTCCTGAAATATACTACACGTCATTATTATGTGCTCATCCAATGATCGCTAGAAGTCATTGTCATGTGTCGCACTATCGTGGGTCCCATTAAATTTTGGCTTGTCATTTGATATCACTAGGACATGTGTCACTTAATTTTTTTAAATTACAATTTCAGCTTATTAGTTATTACATTTAATAAATGTGTAGTTTTACAGTGTAGTCCAATTTTGATTTTAATTATACTTAGTTGAGGGTTAATTCATGACACGTGCCTTGTTTTCAGAGTAGGTTTGCAAAAAATAGCGTATCTTTTCCATTTTGGCCCAAAATTCACTATACATCATCGATCTGTGCTCATCTAATGGTTGTCAGTCACTGTCTTAAAAATGTTACATCTCTAATTAAATTAAATATTTAACAATTAATTATGCTTTGAGTAATGTTTAACTCAAACTTTAACATTGAATTGAATTCAATTATTTCTATATATATTATAATTGAAATTACATTATCACACATCGATATGAAACATTGGAAAATTAAAAATAGAAACTTGCTTTGTCTCTAGACTGATAAAGAAAATTAATCATTTTAAAAATTTAGAATCTTAATCTTTAGATTTAAAAATGGAAGCACTAATCCATCACTTAAGCATACATAAATGTCTAATAAACAAGTAAAGCAACTAATTAAAATATTGTAATCATAGAGAAGTCTAAGAATCATTATTTGTACCCATAAAAAGAAAATTGAAACAAAATTGGAAAATTATTATTATTATTTTTTTATAAAATTAGTTTGTATAATAAAAAAAGAAACCTACTAGGCAACTTCTTATCAGTATAAAAAAAAAAATCAAACAAAAAAAGTGAAACTTTGCATGTCCATTGTCAAAATACCAAGGTAATGGGAATGGGTAAACTAGGGATCTTCATCTTCCCTTTCATCTGAGTAGAATTTTATAGAGAGGATAATCTCTGAGAATTATTCAAGCCATGTGTAGTCTGACTCGTTGAATTCATCAAGGAAAAACAATTTCCTTTGTCGCGTTCATTTCTAGTCATTGATGTTCAACAGAAAGGGTTATCTAGCCACATTTCTTCCCAGCTCCAACAACTTGGGTATATCTCTTATCTAAGGGATCCCCACCCCTAATAGTAAAAAAAAAAAAACATCGACATCATCGTCCCAGAATTTCTCTTTAAAATCCTTCCTCAGCAACATCAATGTACCCACCTTCTATCCTCTAAGGTCGAGGAGAGACACAAAAAACTAGGATGTAATGTCCGTGTAGATGTGGTATCTATAAATATTATCAAGGAACTCTCAACCCAATAACATCAACACAACATAATTTATAAAAGTGCCACCACCAACCTCCCTACAAAGGGAAGTGGGGATGTCTTCTGAGACATTGCCCAAAATGAACCTCTCATCATCTCAGGATGTGCATCTCAAATGGATTGATGTGTCCATCTTTAATTCTCGACAACCTAAAGACCTAAAAACCTAAACTTTAAAACTAGAGGCAACATTTCAACCACCGACAACTCTGACTCTTAATCTACCAAAAGAAAAATTAAGAAGATATAAGCTAGATTGTCTATAAATAGCCCTGACCCCTTGATTTATTTTGATCACCTATACTTTGAAATTAATTATTCTTTCTTTAATCATATTTTCCATTGTCCTTAATCTTTAATGTAAATATTTCCCATAAATACATGCGTACTATCATAGATAAAGATGGTAGTTAAAGAATGTCACTGACAAGGCATTTATTTCTTATTGAGTTATGATTTACAAGTTATAGTTGGACTATCCACCATCCACGTAAACAAATAACCAATAGTAATCAATGATAATGGCTACAGTGCAATTTAAGGCTTGATATGTGTCATCATTCAGGCAACTTCCTGTAGAAATCTATTTCCTTCAAGAAATTTGGCCCGAAATTAAATTTTGGCCATTGATCTAAGATCATCAAATGGTCTCAAATAATACATTTAATAATATAAAAAAATGAATATTACTAATTAGGTTTTGTGTCCATGTGTGATCATTTATATTTTCAAAAAATAAAGGCGATATTCGCTAACATGATATTGCATTAATTATAATCTTACATCTCAAATCAATTACCATTTGGCATTGGCCCACATGACAAGTCCCATCCTTTGAAAATCTCCAAATAAAATATTTATTTTTCTGATAATTAACAAAATATTAGCCAATAAAATAAATAAATTTTCAAAAGATAGATAAAATTCGCCAATATGTTCATTTTTTTTCCCTTGAAAAAAATCATTCGCCTCGTATATTATAATTTTTTAATTCAAAAGAAAATTATTTGCCTCATACAATATATATTTTCCCCCACATTAATGTATTATTCGCCAGGATTTTATGGAATATTCATTTGGTAGGCAAAAATTCACCTTCGTCTTTATATTATTTTGCTAATTTGGAAAAAAAAAATTATCATCACCAAGAAATATTTTCCCCTAAGTTAATGTATGCTTTGCCAGGATTTTACAATTTTTTCCTAGGAGGGGGTTTCTTAAAGTTATCCCTGGTCCTAAAGGCTCTAATTACGTAATAATACCTTCTAATTGGATCTAATTATGTCCTAAAGAGTCTAATTGGATCTAATTATGTCCTAAAGGGTCTAATTGGAGGTAATTATATCCTAAAGGGTCTAATTAGGTCCTAATACCTTCTAATTGGATCTAATTAGGTCCTAAAGGGTCTAATTGGAACTGATTAGGTCCTAATAGGCCTAATTGGATCTAATTAGGTCCTAAAGGGTCTAATTAGGTCTAATTATGTCTAATTAGGTCCTAAAGGGTCTAATTGGATCTAATTAGCTCCTAAAGGATCTAATTGGATCTAATTACATCTTAATGGGTCTAATTGGATCTACTTAGGTCCTAAAGGGTGTAATTGGATCTAATTAGGTCCTAATACCTTCTAATTAGATCTAATTAGCTCCTAAAGGGTTTAACTAGATCTAATTAGGTCCTAATGGGTCTAATTGGATCTAATTAGGTCCTAAGGGGTCAAATTGTG
The DNA here is from genome assembly GCA_018584345.1 of Thuja plicata. Classification (NCBI taxonomy): domain Eukaryota; kingdom Viridiplantae; phylum Streptophyta; class Pinopsida; order Cupressales; family Cupressaceae; genus Thuja; species Thuja plicata. Next base: position 1,354,084 of record MU223875.1, on the reverse strand, counting down.
TCTAATCAAGTCCTAAAGAGTCTAATTGGAACTAATAGGTCCTAATGGGTCTAATTAGATCTAATTAGGTCCTAATGGCTCTAATTGTGTCTAAATAGGTCTTAATGGGTCTAATTGGATGCAATTAGGTCCTAAAGGGTCTAATTCGCTCTAATTATGTCTAATTAGGTCCTAAAGGGTCTTATTGGATCTAATTAGGTCCTAATACCTTCTAATTGTTGGAAATGAGATGAGTAATTGAGAGGGGAGGATTGAATCAGTTACTAAAAAAACAAATCGAAGTCCCTTAGATGTCTTAAATAAATCAGTCACTGTTACTTGATCAACATAGATATTTCTCTATCACTCGGTTAACATAGAAAATCTTAAGATATTAACTGTGATTACCTTTAGTAATTAATTGACCTAACATGAACCATAAATCAAATTAAATGTACACAGATAACACCAAGATTTAACGTGGAAACCCAATATGGGAAAAACCACCAATTACAACTAGTTACTGATTTTCACTCTTTTGAAGTGAGCCCTGTTAAGAGCTAACCATGTTAAAGGTTACAATAACACACTATTAGGCGTGACCCTATTAGAGGATTTAATCACCATATTAGGAGTGGCCTTGTAAGAGGTCTTCAAACACTTCAATATAGAAATGACACCTTGTGAGAGGATTTACAAAAGACTTTTAAGTCTACCCTTTTAAGAGATTTGAATCACTGCTACAATTGTTAGAAAGTAACAATGGATTGACCTGATTGTACATGCATCTGCCTTTGCTGATTAAGATCTTACTGTATTTGTAAACTGGATCCTCACTGATCAAATGTTCTATTGTAGCCCTTTCTGGATGATCTATCCTTAATTAGAATCCCATCTGATTTTGCCTCTGCTCTTCATATCATGTTCATCCACAAATTCAATTAAATCCATACACACACACTTCTCAAATTAAACTTGACCTTATATATATATATATACCTTTTCAAGTTGGCCTTTATAACCTTCCAACTAAATAATAAAACTCAAATTTGTCGGCCTCATATGCCCATTTTAACATAAAATGTAATCATCTCTTAGTCGGCTGACACTAACTATTTAACTCGATCAACACTAAAATTCTTCAATGCCTGACCAACACTGTAATTCCCAAGTGAACTCGGTAAGAACTAAATTTCATGAATGTTTGACTGAGCTCGAAGAACACTGAGATTCACTTGGCATAAACTAATTGTGCTCGGTTTGGATCTAGAAATTTGTGTAACATCACTACATAAGTGCATATACATGTGTAACATAAATGGAAATACACAATTGAATAATTGTCATCAACAATCTCCCTCTTTGGAATTTATAGCAACACAACATGCCATAATACAAATAATTTTAGAGAAATAGTAAGAGATTTTATTAATGTCTTTAGCTTCATTCTGATTCACATCCATAAGACTCCTTCTGTCAACAATAACTGAGATAAAATTCTCTCTCTTCTATCTGTCTCTGTCTCTGATAAAGTTCTCCCTTTTTCATCAATCTCACCATCAGTAATATTTACTATCACACATTAATCTCTCTCTCTCTCTCTCTCTCTCTCTCTCTCTCTCTCTCTCTCTCTCTCTCTCCCTCACT
>MU223875.1:1308057-1319069 GCA_018584345.1 Thuja plicata | reverse complement strand
TATTCATCTTAATCTAGCTTGCATTGCATTTCATTCTTGATTCTTGAGGATATTGGCATTCTTGCCCTTATCTTCATTGAATCTCCCATTGCATGGTTTACTAGCAAGGTTATAGGCTTAATAGCTCGAGCTGAGAGAATTCTAAAAACCCTTGCACTCCATGCCTAGGGAGCTATGGATCAATTTTTGAGACCTCATTCTTGAGTTTTCTTGAATGTAAAGATTCATAGAAGTGTGACACAGTTATAGCACACAGGTAGGACATTACACACCACCTTGTCTTTGTATCTCCCAATTTAAAACTCCACCCAAGCTTGTTCATTGACAAGGACATGTTGTCCTTTGTTCAACCAAGTAACTTTATAGGGACTGGTGTGGGGTATTCTTTTCATCTTCAACTTGCTGACTACCTCCACTTACACTATATTGTCCATAGACCCAGAGTCTATGATGATTCTATAAAATTTACCCATCATCTTGCATTTTACTCGAAATAGTGATCTCATTTTACTAGGTTCCTCTTTCACTGGCTCCTTAATCAGAGTTCTCCTCATAATTAAGTTATAACCTTCCTCTGACTCTAAGGGTACCTCAGGGTGTTTACCTCCACCACTAGTGTCCTCTTGAACATATTTTACCCTTTTATCACTTCCTTGTGAAGTAGTGCCATTCTTTGGACATCTATATGCAGGGTGTGCCATCTGGTTATAGTGGTAACATTTCATGTTTGTAAAATAGTTACCTCTACCTTGGATATTTCTTCTTCCTCTCCAACTACTATTAGAGTTCCTTCCTCTATTGGAGTTGCCTCTATTGTAGCTTCCTTCTTTCTTCTTAGTAAGCTTTGTCTCCCCTTGAATCTTTGTTTCAAAACTTCTTCCACCATATCCACCTCTTTGTCTCCTAGTATCTCTTCCTTTGCCTCTACCTCTGGTGGTGCTAGAATCTTGTTTCTTTCTTAGCTTCTCTTCCACTTTGATTGCAATTTGGTGGCACTTATAAATAGTATCAGGAGTCAAGAGACTCATTTCATCTTGTATGGTCCACTTGAGATAATTAAGGTATCTAGCTACCTTCACTTTCTCATCTTTTGCAACTCTAGACCTCATGCAAATCCTTTGAAACTCTTCAGTGTAAGAGTTCACATCCAAGTCTTTCTGCCTTAGACTTTATCTTCTTTTATGCAACTAGATTTCATAATCCTTAGGGACATAAGAATCTCTGACCTTTGCAACCATAGACATCCATGTAGCAATGGGATTCTTTCCTTCCTTCTCTCTCTCATCTTGGATAAACTTCCACCAAGAGAGTGCAGACCCTTTTAGTATGGCTTTAGAAACTTTCACCTTTTGAGCCTCAATTATTCCATCACACTCAAAGTGATTTTATAGTCCTATCCAATCTAGGACTACCTCTAGTTCCATCTTTCCACAGAAGATAGGAACTCCTCCTAGTGGCTTACCACTCATAGCCTTTAATTCTTTCAAGAATGGTTCTTCATTAAGCATGCCCTCAGCTTTGGGTACTTCATCATCTATGGAATTCTCCTTCCCTTTCCCTTCAACCTTATCCTTTACTTCTTCAATCTTCACATCCACTTCATCTACCTTTTTCTCAAATTAAGCCAATCTATCTCTAAGAAATCTATTCTCTTCTTCTTTCTCATCTACCTTCTTTTCCAACTCTGCATTGGTCACCATTGTAGAATCTCCTACTGACTCTCCTAGTTGGAACATTAACCACAATCCTAAACAAACATGCTTTGATGCCAATCTAATGGAAGTGCTCCAAGGTGTGCTCACACAAACTCTACTTAGGACTCTACATGTCCTCGTATTCTTAGGATCCCAATCTCACTTCTAGGACTCCAATAGTCTTAAGTCTCCAAGAATAAGACTATCCTAACTCAACTCCAATAGTTAGTTTCCTTGTGCTTAACCTCGAAGGAAAACTATCAATAATTATGTTTCAACTCTTCACTCTAACTTGGAGGATTCCAAGTACAAATCCTTAATATCTACTTCATAAATTCTGCATAGGTTGTGTCAACTATAATGACCTCCCTTTTAAATCCTTCCAACTCCAATGGAATGGGCCTTCAAACTCCAATCAGTCAAGTTCAGGATTTATTCTCCATTTGGTCCTATTAGGCCTAATTGCATAATTAGCCCTATCCAGAGGGGTTTTCTGGACTCTTTCCTAAAAATTCCATATAACCCCCCAAATAAACTTAGGATTCAGATGCCCTTTTCCAAGACCTAAAATATTTTTTAGGTCTGAAGCTCCTAGGTCATTAGTACAGTAGTGTCCTATAATATAGGGCAAATAGGGTTAATTTGGTTCATAATATGTAGCCTAATGATTTCTACCTAGAAATATATCTAGATGGATTGCCAAAGACCTAAGCTCTCTTTTAGGGATACATATGAACTTAAGGCTTATGAAACCACACATGGTTTGAATCTCTCAAACACTCCCTTGCACATGCACTCAAGTTTCTCCGTATCATACACCTAACTAGACACTCATTGCTCGCCTAGGGCATGACTTTATAATTAGCAAAATTTCTCTCCAAATATCCTACTTGAGTATTTACACTATACATAGGCTCCCCTACCATATTCATCCACACCCTGAATATTTCCATTGGTTGGATTCTATGGGTGATCCGTGAAACCAAAAACCATTCTGTCTCCTACAACAACTGTACTAGTTTCAAAATAATTTACAAAACCTATCTACTCTACTAAAAAAAAAATTATCACTAAATGAAAAAATCTTAGAACTATCTTCACAACATAGATCCAACACTAGAACAAGTTGTTCAATCCATTCAAACACTTCCACACTCAAAGCAAGTTGACTGTTGCAGAAAACTAGAACAAAGAGTGTCTATTCACTTCATAAATTCTTACTACATCACACCATCCCTTGGAAAATGTGATATTCCTAGCCTTAAAATTCCATTCCCATGAGTATATGCCATTATGGAAACTACCCATAATGTTTCCTGGTAGGGAATCCCATTTTTTCCATTTGTTGTCATGCAACATTAAAAGATGCTAAGCAACTTTATGACAACTTTTGCAACTTCTTGCATAGTTATGATTGTGGGTGTCAATTTGACCTAGAATGGTGTAGAAAGAATCTAGGAACCATTTTGGGCACTAATATACCCTCTCCCAAGCCTTAAAGACTTTTAGACAATTTGAACCCAGTTCCCTACCCTAGGCCTAAACAAGCACTAACTACTAGAAAGCAATAAAAACTAGATTGGATTAAGCACTAACTACTAATCCATCTAGTTACACACATTGCAAGACCTTATAAGGTAAAATTGAAAATAAACTTACTAGGCTAGAGTCAATACAAGCCAAAATTGTACTAATACTTTAGGGATAGTCTAGGTGCTCCTCCACCGGGTCCTAATAGATCTCTAATTAGTTCTTAAGGCTAATTAGGTAATAATTATGTCTAATTAGGTCAAATTATGTCCTAATCTAGGTGTAGTTAGGTAGTGTTTCTAGGGTTTAGGTTTTAGGGTCTTAGGTCTAATTAGGTAGGGTTTAGGGTTTAAGGTTTTTAAAGTTTAGGGTCTTAGGTCTAATTAGGTAGGATTTAGGGTCTTAGGTTGAATTATGTCCTAATAGGTCTAATTAGGTATTGCAATATCATGCTTACGTGTTTCATTAAGACAAGTCATAACCATTAACTTAAAATATCCAGAGAGAGAGAGATAGAGAGATATATAGACATACCTTATTTCTTATGATAATATATTTCTCGAGCTTCTTCACGTAGTCTTTGTTCAGTCTCTTCTGAATAATGTCGTGTACTCTTATTTAGCCTTCTATTTTTATTTCCCATCACAAGTTGCAAAATTGTTCCAATAAATTTTGACAAAATTTTAAAAAGTTCAATTTCAAAAGTCTTCCTTTACAAAAATGTGAATTATTTTGCAAATTTCGAATAAATAAGATGACAAAAACATGTATTTATCTATATGTAATCATTGTGAACCCAAAACGGCACCAAATAGGCCAACATAGGTTTCTATTGTAAGTCATTTCTAACTTTCTATCGAAACTACTTTGGTAAATGGTTAACAAACGTCCAATCATGAAATTACTTTTGATAGAAAGTAGTTTCGATCGAAAGTCTCTAATTAGAGGCCATTTGCAGAGGTTGACACAAATCTGAAGTTTTCATGGCTTCAAGGCTCAAGTGTGGGGCTCAAAAGAAGAATAAAGAGATGTCATTTTGCATCACACAAGTACTCTGAACAAGATTTCTAACGAATATAGATTTGAATTTTTTTGAATTAATTAGGTCTATGTTTTTTTACGTGCATTGAATGTAGGTTTTTTAATGAATATAAACCTCCAATTTTGATGTTCAATGAAAAATAGTCAAAAAAAGAAATTTTTTTTTGAAAAATAACAGCGCCCTCCAGCTTTGAGTATAATTTCTATTAAAACAAAATTGAATTTCGATAAATACACAACAAGTTATAAGCTATGTAGTCAAGGTATGTAAAAATTATGGTTTACTGTACTTCAAATGTTCATTAAATATGCAATAATCATGATAATGTCTTCAAACAAATTGCATGTCCTCTGTATGGATGTTACAAAACCAAATTTGAAAGAAGTGCATTGATATCTATTTTAGGAAAAAAAAAATGCTCTATGATGTCAATGTAACATTTGAAAATGACATTTTCAGCAACATAGAAGTTTTCATGGGAGAAAAAAAACCATTCAAATCAATTCAAAAAAAATAGAAAAAAATATATTTAGAATCTAGACAAAAAATACTAAAAGACTCTAGTTTACTTTATCTTCCAGTTTCAAATAGTTTAATGACATTATGCATCCAAATCTGAATTTTTTTTTCCAAAATATAGACTTCAATGTCCATTTCGGAAAAAAAGTGTAACCCACTATTGTTGGATCACCCTATTTCCTTTACTAGTGACTCTAAAATTACTCCTTCTTCTCTTTCATCAACTTCATCAACAATTTCCTTTGAGATCCTCTACATCTAATTCAAATATTATTGGTGTAGTACCTTGTTAAGATTGATTCCTTGCCTATATTTGCATGATCTAGTTATACTTTGATCAATTTGGGTGATCTGATAATTTATTCCTTTACTATTCATATGGAAAACATTTCTCTTTCTCTTGGATCCTGATCCAACTTCACTTCCAAATTTATTTAAAATCTTGCATCCTTCATTACTAAAGTGTTGATTGTATCCTTCTACAAGTAATTTCAAACAACACTGAGAAGTGTGTAAGTCAAATCAATAATGTGTATCATGTTACCTATTGTGTTCTTTTTATCTAAGAAAACAATACCTCCTCCCTTTATTGTCTCTTTAGTGTTTTCACCCCATTTAATAATTCTACCATCATATTCTTCATACTTCACAAACTTGCTTATGGCACCAGTCATATGATGTGAACATCCACTATCTATCAGCTAGTCATTTTTCTTATTCCTTTGAATGAATGAAACCTTTTCTTCTTGAATAGAAAAACTTATAGAGTTATCAAGGGAAAAAAATTCAATAACACTACATATAGAAAGATTTCTAGCAGAGATATCACTAGACTTGGTCTACTTAATAGAAAAATTATCATGAAAATCACTCATAATATCTATAGCATGAATTTTTGCAACAATATAGTTTTCATAATTCTAACCTTTAGATTTTTCTTCCCTCTTGTCATTACAACTTCCATGCATCTCAAATTCTAGAGATTTGTTGTCATTACCAGTCTTGAAGTGTGAGCACCTACTATCAATAGTCCATTTATCTTCTTTGAGATTTAGAGCATATAGGAATAACCCATCCTTTTGAGAAACTAAGATTTCATCCTTGATCACACTACTAACAAAAAAATTATTAGTGAGATCTTCAAAGAGATTTTTAGAAATAGAACTTGACATCATATCTATAGTCTTAGATTCATTTTGCATAATTACAACAAAAAATATTTCATCTTCACTCTTAACATTATCTAATTCATTATCAACAACATAATAACACTTTTTATCTCTTTACACTTATCAAACTTGTTCTTGGGAAATATTTGTGAACGTGAAGAAGCATAATGTCCTATATTTTTGCAACAAAAATATTTAAAAAACCTCTTTCCTTTCTACTTAACAGATCCTTTAGATAGTCTCCTTACCACCAGTGCTTCCAATTCTTGAAGCTCTCTTTTTTATTCCTATAGTTATCTCATCTCTTTTTCATTATTTGACATCCTTCTTATAGATCCTTAAACTTGATCTGATCTATGAAGGTTGATTCATCTTTTGGTAGAGAATCACCAAACTCACTCATTTCAAAGGTAGATAACTTCCCAAATAATGTATCCCTTATCACAATAATAGTTTTGAACTATTCAATAGAAACAACTTTTCTCTTGTATGAAGGAGGTAAGGATGTTAACACCTTTGAAACAAACTCTCATTCATCCAATACACCACTGACACATCTGATCCTAAAAAATAATTCATTTATCTTCAACAGGTAAGATTTATAGTTCTGATCCTTAGACATTCTCAAAGATTCATAATCCCCTTTTAGGCTTTGTAGTTTAACTTTCTTGCCACATGCATCACCTATTATAAATATTTAGGTAAGGGACTGAGAGGAGGGGGGGGGGGAAATTCACACTTTTTCCCTATCAATCACAAACTTCAAATATTATATTTACAGATATCAATATCTATTATGTCTTTAACCGATAAATATTCTAATGATAACTAATAATTCATAACTGATAAATGATAACTGATAGCTTTCCAAGTTGACAAACATAAACATATAAAAATTCAAACACTTAGCACAATATTTTGGTATCACATAAAACCCTTTGTGAGAGGGAGAAACAATGGTGGGGATGTAACCCACAACTTATCACTACAATAATAAGGTGCATGATTAAGCACTTACAAAAGCACTATTAAATGCTACCCAGTTATGGGATTTACCTAGAGAAATTTTAAATTCTTATAACCTGTTAGGAGTAACCTTTTTAAAGGATTTTATCCCACTTATTATTGTTAGGAATAACAGTCCACAAGACAACTGAGAGGGGTGGTGAATAAGTTGTGATATAGATTATTAAACTTTAAACTTTATAAACCAAATATGCAATGCAAATGATAACACAATAAATGCCAACACCATAACAGAATATTTTTTTTCAAGGAGACCCTATTAAAGGTAAAACCACAATGGGAATTAACACCCATAAATAATGTGCTAAGAGTATAGTATCTTTGTTAAAAGATTTAACCCTGTTAGGAGCTTGTTACAACATTAAAGTACATAGTCCCTGTTAGGAGACAGACCCTATTAGGAGTCAAAATAAATAGTAGGCTCACTACCAAGGCACACTTCCCAAAGAAGGTTAAAGCCACCCTTAAGGATTCACAATCCGAACAAGTGTATAAAGAAAATACACAATCCAGTAAACTGTCTAATAGCAACTGTCTTTGCTTGGTTAGTTCCAATGAAGTATCATTCTTATAAACTCTGCTCTACATCTAGTAGCCAAACAAGCCTTGCAAATTTCACTTCTTCTTCCTTTCAATCTTTGTCACACCTTTTCAAAATAAAAGATCACTCATATATACTCTCTTACAATAATTCATTAGGTCGGCCAGTTAAGATTTCCTAATATACAAATAATTAATTAGGTTGGCCAATTAAGGCTTTCCAATCTACAAATAATTATTTTTCCCCTTTCTAAAATACACATGATACCCATAACAAGTAAACATCAATTAAAATTCATCACATATACTTCTAGATGCCCAATCCATGCTCACAATTCATATTACCTACTACATGTTTGAAGTCGGCCACCAATTAGGTCTTCTTCAAAATACATACCACAGCTGACGTCACCAGTAACCAAACAATAATTAAACTCAACCCATTACTCCTACATATGTCAGATGTCCACTAGTAATATCACATCATCTAAAATATCTTCGCCAGAAAGATATACCCAAAACATAGAGACCTTCTCTGTCCAGAAACACAGTTACAGTCTAGAAACCAGTCTTCACCAAATCAACTGTAACATCCAAAATATGAAACATAAAGCTAAGAGACCTTAGGAATAAGGCCAACACACATCCTTCTATATAAATCCAACTTCAGTCATTCTGAATCATCCGTATAGTGTCTGTACACTCCTTCCAGTCAAGTAACCAGTCTGTCCTCTCCATAGAAATATACGTTGACATCAGTGACAAAACATGAATATCAACAATGATCAGTAACCAAAATTGATATCATCCAAAAATTATACATTATTTACCCTTTTAATGGATTTACATTAAGTTCCTGAATAGAACTTCTTAGTCCGGTTAGAGACTACCCAATCAAGGGATTTCACAATCTTGTTGCTAAACTATTAGGAATAAATCAACCATAAATTTGACCTATGAGTGCTTTCTCCTAAATATTTTTAGATTTCATTCTACTATGCTCCTTTTCTAATTTACACTTCACTTCTCTTCATCAATACTTTTTCATATTCTGGAACATCCACTTCTTTCGCCTTCTTCATTATTATATCACTTTCTCTCTTTTCTCCTTTTAAAATATTCTCTTGACCTAATCTATCTTAATTAGAGTTTCAAAAATCTTGCATAGGACATTGTAATAATATGATTTCATCCTTGATTCTAGTCTTCTCTTTTCCTTTCATGGATAAAAATTTCTAATAAACTTTTTCTGGTAGTCATAACCTTCTTGCTGATAAACTTTTCTTTTCAGATAGTAATCTATACTTGATATTTGTTGCCTATCCTTGATGATAGTTTCTAGCAATGAAAATGTTATCAAAATAATTCATTAGTATGTAGAGGATTTTGTCAAGTAATTTCACCCTCATGTATGGTTTCCATCTTTGTCCAGATCTGATGCCCATTCTCCAACTCCATTATATTTGTATACTATGTGTCTGATAGAGAGCTTAGTAGATCCTCCTTTTCTTTAATTTTATACTCAAACTAATTATTTTCATCTAGTGTTTCTATAGATCGATCTACAATAAGAGTATAGGAGTTATTTTTGATGGTCCAATAATCTTCTCCAATGCATCTTAGATGAGTGATCATCTATCCTTTCCATATAGGGTAGTTAGTTCCTTCAAACCTAGTATTGTCCTTCTTGTAAGTTGTCATATCACATCTCCCTCAAGTTGTTAGGCTTCCTTTAAGAGACCAAATATCTTATACTATTTGTTGATAATATGGAAATGAATAAATAAGAGGGGCAAGTAGTGAATTAGTTGTAGCCAAAGCTATTCCTTCAACTCTCTTATTCCTCATAAAATTGAGTAAAATGTGAAATATGCATGCATACAGAAATCATAATATCATCTACAGAATTAGACACAAGATTTTTATCATGGAAACCATGTTCTGGAAAAAACCATGGTGGGGATATTTACACAATAAGAAAATAATATATTTATAGGTATAACCTTATTACAATGTATGGGCAATGCACATACAATTATGATCACTTCCTAGAGATCACTTCTGAAATGAAAAATCCCTGGGATACAACCCTACGGAAGGCTCACTGCCTTACAATTTGATCACTATAATGATGTACAAGTGTTTTGAATTGGATAAAAATATCTACCTTATGAAAAAGTTAGTTTTATTTAAGAAAAAACAAGATCTATGATCTAGTTCCCTCTGACTCCTTAAAATGAACAACCTAGCCTTCAAAACATCTTCACAACTTCTCTATAAGAAATTTATAATGTTCGCAACTAATATTCGACTTCTCCACCTAGTGCTTTTTACCTTAATTCATCATCTTATACCAAGAACTAGCTTAGCCAAACCTAATTCACCATCTCTAAAAATTATTGTGTCAAACCTCAAGCTTATATCCACTTATAACCATCAAATCATGCCCATGACCTACAACCAGTACCTTGAGATCATAAATCTCCCAGATTTCACAGTTTAGCACTTGTGCAACATGATTAATCAACTAAGTTGGCCAAGAAGATGACTTATAATACTATAATTGACCAAAAATCCACCAATATGATCCTTCTAGTCTATATGTATTGCCAAATTATCAAGCACATATGTTAATAAAATCCTATAGCATCATTATCAACACTCAAACATTCAAATCCACCACAACCATTTGATTTTCCAACTCTTTTTCACCAAACTTGAAGAACATTGTCATCAAGTCTCTAAGACAATAAGATTATACATTCTGGACCTCTACAGTACAAACCCTATGAGTTTATTACACATGAGCATGTCTTTAACACACTCCTAGGTTCTGTTCACAAAATTCTAACTATATTATGCACATCGAACCTCTAAGTTCTATCTTCCTGTCATCACAGTCTGTCATCCTATCTGCCAGTCACCTTGTATAACTTGAATTCCTATTCAAATAATCATGAAACCTTTTGTAAATTTGAGTGAACTTAGTAAAAACCTTCATCATCCTTCCTCTACATTCTCCATTTCATCTCTGCAATATATGCCTCCTACCATACCTTTTAACATTCTGCTTCACTGGCTAACCTGTGTGTGTGTGTGTATTTGGGTACCTGTTAGATCAACACAAACACTTCAATAAATCGTTATATTAGCAACATGGGGTTAGTGAAAAACATGAAAATCATGGGAAACCCGCTAAAATCGATCTATTTCCTTCTAACCTAAGAGGAGTGTGACCAACAACATATTAGCCCTCAGAATATGTTGGTGAATCAGTGACCAATACAACCTAGCATGAAGGATTTGAATTGAAACAAGCTAAATGATGAAATAAGCATGCATTTACACTAAAAAGATGAAATAGCACTAACAATTAGTATGTAATGAAATAGCATATAATCCTAGCATGAAAATGGCAGCATAACAATGCAATTTTGATCTCTAATGAAGGCTTATTTGCTCTCAAAACAGGCTTCTATTTATAGAAGAATG
>MU223875.1:1281375-1292107 GCA_018584345.1 Thuja plicata | reverse complement strand
GATACACAACTAAATTTATATATTTAAACATGTGTGTTTTATTTTTTGTTTTAAATATTTGAAAATTAAATAAATTATACTATAATATCCTAACATGTGATTTGTGTACAATGTAGGCCCCTTGAGAATGTGATGGATCGAATCAAGGATTAGGTTAGAGCACGACCTAGCTCGATATTGTTAGATGTTTGCTTGTTATTTCATACATTTATCTAGATGTTGCGGGCATTCTGTTTCACACATTTATATACTTGTTCTAGACGCTTCAAACATGTTTATAGAGATTTACATAGACTTATTTTAGACACTATATATATTTCATGTGTTACATATGTTTATTTTCATACAATTGGATATACATGTTCTAGACACTTCACACATGTTTCTAGACATTTACATGGACTTATTTTAGACATTATAGACATTTCATGTGTTACAATGATCTTAAATTTCATGCATGTTAGATTTCATGTGTTATCATTATTAAGCTAAATGTGTTACAATGATTAAGTTTAATGTGTTACAATGTTTAAATTTCATGTGTTATAATTTATAAGCTAAATGTTCTACATCAAAGTTTATCTAAACTAATTGCATATAAGCTCAATTATTAATAGGCCTTCATTTCATACAATGTATCAAATAGGTCTTAATTTAAAGTAATGAAAAATAAGAAATGTATCTAACCTAATGGCATATAATAAATTAGATATATAAATAATGTGTCAATAAATGGAACTTGAGAAATGTATCTGAATTAATTGCATATAAGCAATGTATCAAACAATTGCATATTTAATCAAAGTATTAACTATGACATATAACAAATGTATCAAATATGTCTTCATTTAAAGTAATGACATATAAGAAATGTCTCTAAACTAGTGGCATACAATAAATGACATATAGGAAATGTATCGATCAATGTCATATAATAAATGTATCTCAACTAATGGCATAAAAGAAATGTATCAACTAATGACATATAAGTAGTGTATCAACTAATGACATATATAACCAATGTATAAAATAGGTATTTATTTAAAGAAATGACGTATAAGAAATGTATCTAAACTAATGGCATATAATAAATGTATCTCAACTAAATGCATATAAGCAATGTATCAATTAATTGCATATCAGCAATGTGTCAATTAATGAAATATAACCAATGTATCAAATAGGTGTTCATTTTAACTTAATAATTGTATCTAAACTAATCACATATACAAGAAATATATCAATCAATATCATATAAGAAATGTATCTCAACTAATTGTATATAAGAAATGTATCAACTATTTTCATATAAACAATGTATCGCCTAATTTCATATAAGAAATATATCAAATAGGTTTTAAGGGGTGGTATTAAAAGGGGTTTTCTGAAGGAGATGTCTTAAGGTGATGTCTTAAGGGGATCTAAATTTACCATATCTAAAGGGAATTTCCAAAGGGGATGTCTTAAGGGTTCATACATAAAATTATATATAAAAGTATTTATAACTATATATTAAAATTATTGAACAATCAACACACACACACACACACACACAGGTTGTGTGTGTGTGTGTAAATTAAATATGAGTTCAAACTCTAGTTTCAAATATAAAAGTAGAAGATACAAATAGAAGATTATCCTAAATATCTTGATACATATAGTCTGGATCCTCTCTATATTTTATTATCTCTAAAAAAAATTCATGCTCTGTATTAGGAAACCTCTACTTTTGGTTGCTATATCTTTTTTTCCAATATCTCAAATTGTATCTTTGTCGGATTAACCAAGCGACTGCAATGCAGAACTTTTGGACAGGCATGTATTCAATAAATTAAATATTATTTTTGTTTATTTCCATTTGTTGATAATAGGCGGCTTCAATAACAACTAAACAAGTTGGATATGACTTTCCATCACCATATACAGTTATTTCTAGCAATTTGTATTTTTCTTTCGTACATCCTAGTAGAAAATAATCTATACTTTTTTGCATTTTTAGGATCCACAACCACAAAAAAATATCACCTATACACATGGATCCCATAAATTAAGATTAAATTTTAATATCACTTTTGATAAATTAAAATGAAATAAATGAATAGGTATGTCAACGCACCTGTAACAACTAAATCAGAAACACATTCATAATCAGCTGAATATATAAGATTGTGATTGTCTATGTCTTGTCATCATCTTCAAAAGTAGGCATTCTAGTTAACTCTTTCATATTCCATTGTGAAACATATCCATTTGGAATATTCTCACATTTACCCATTGCATTTTCTTCAACATAGTCAGTACAAAAACATGATTTTTCTCCTACTTGAATCAATGGAGGCTTGCAATTTCTTGTACTCATCACTTGATGTAAACTTCTAATACCAACAACTGTTAGACAACTTTAAAAATTAGATCAATCAATATCTATTAAAAATATGAAATAAAATTTGCACATTTTTAGATCAATAGTTATGATAAAACTGAAATGCACCTGATGAAATTTTAAAAGAATTTGAACCAAATATTTTACCCTTCACATGCCAAAAATAACGTTTGTCTCGACTAGAAAAACAAATTTAGAATCATTCAACAATTTCCTTTGAAATCTTTATGATGTTACCTACATTAAAGAAATATATATAAACATTGAACACCATTTATGTGCACTTCTTTTGAAGTTATATTAAGAAATAGATATAAACATTGAACACAATTTGTACCTACAAGTTCATGTTGGTGAAGTTCACGCTACAGACATTGTCCTGCTCCATCATTCTCTCCTTTTCCATGCCCACTTTCAAATAAGTTCCACAAACCCTTAACATTGCATCAAGCATGTTGCATTGATAGCCAATTAAAGGCTTTTGCAAACCTAAATTATCTCAGGATAAAGTCAAGTACATATGTATTTAATTAATTAAAAGTAAATAATTAACTTAAATAAGAATGAAAGTGAATTGAAGTACATGTACTTACTTGCACAACTATCATACCAACTCCATTATTGTGAAGCTTTCATCCTGTGATTCACAAGATCTTCAAAAACATTGAAAAATAATGCACCACATAGCTCCTATCATGAACCCTTTTTTGGGGGGCAAAAATGGTAGAGCCATTATAATATATTGATAATTATTATATAAATTTCTTCAGCAGAGCTCCAAGGGGAAAGAAGTAGGGAAGAAAACCCCCCATTCTAACGCAAAAATTTTACAATGTCAGCATATTCCAAAGACCATACAGGTCAGAATGATATTAACATGTATAAAAATAACTAGCATACTATACTTTGACATATATGGAATAACCCTAGCATATCAGCCACCCATATAATTAAAAAGGAGTATCAACATTCAATACAATCCCATCCTTCCACTCGAATTTATGAAACTCTCAATTTTCCCTTTCCTTTCAAAGACATTTTCCCTTCCCTTGAAGTCCTGGATGAAGTAGCCAAAGAAGTTTGTGTGGACATGTGGGTCGAAGGATTCACCATTTAAGTATTCTCCATGAATTCTAGCACCACAAAGAGGTTGTCAAATAGGCTAAACACTTTTACAACAACCTCGTTCGGAAGAGTGTTAATGAATTTTAAGATTTCCCTCTTGAGATGTTGTGGATCTCGTCCTTCCAGTGCCAATTTGAAGATATCATATAGGAAGAAAAACTCATTCTTATACTCTAGGTGAGAAGGAGGGAAGAGGCACACAATCCAAGCCTTTGAACCCAGAACCGAGTACCCATTAAGTTCCACGTATAAATCTGATGCCACTATAAATTCTAGTTTTAGGATCTTTGTCTCCGTCTGCATAAAGACTTTAGATAGTCTGGTATCATATCATACCAGTTGGATATGAAAACCAAAAATACTTGCAAGTGATAGATGTGTCTAAGAGCATTAGGAAGAAGAATTCCATCACCAATTATATTCCTAATGGCCTCCATAATGTCACCCAGAAGTTTCTTAAAAGCTACTTTCATGTGCCTTCCCAAATATGGGCCCAACAATGGTCCTTCCCAATATTTCTTTGGAAGAGCTATCCTCTGATTAAGATAATGATAATCTATACTTTCTCAAGAGTGAGCCTACCAAAACCTTGCTACAGAGAAGAAAAAAAAAATGTCATAAAAAAACCCAAAAGGGGAGGATATATATTTCATTACGGCCTAAGCCCACATAATGTGTAACCTACCACAATAATTTTGCACGGGGCTCGATATCAGCTAAATCTCTAAACCCTAAATTTTCCCCAAGAGGGAATTAACACCTAAGTGATTTGAATCTGTACTTTGTACCTCCTTTGACACTCCAATTCTATATCGAGTGCAATGACTTATGCTTCCTTTAGAAGCATGATATCTTACCATGAGAGAACATGAAATAGAAATGAACCTCCTTAATGATAATGAGTTCATTTGGATCAGTAATTTCTACACCACCCAAATCAAGTTCTGTGTTTCTGTAGGTCACTTGCATAAATATTGTAACTTTATTACAATGATAATATTGAGCTTGAATCTATGATTGAAGGGTAAATGTATAGTTCTCTGAGAAATCTACAATTGAGAGAGTACAACCAGGTGGAAAATAATCTTTGGATTCCAAAACTATTTAACTTGCCATCACGCACCATGAAAAGGTTTAATATGTGGATAACATATACTATAAAGGGTATTTACACCAAGTTTTTGACCAAAAAGGGGGTATAAGTGGGCACATTTTTCTGAAATTGGGTAAACCTGAACTTGGAATAGGAGTTTGAGGTTCATGCACTCAAAATAAGATATGTAAAAAATTAAAATTGTAGTACTCTAAATCTTGTTTCTAAAACATGAATTTTTTTTAAAAATGATAAAATTTAGAAGGTCAAACCTCGCACGCACGAAAACATGTTCCTCATTTTTTTTAGAAAAGTTGTTTCCATACTCGGTACAAAAGATATAGTTATATTCAGTATTTTTTTAATCCCTTTGGTAGGATGATAGGTAGGAATGAGATCTAGAAGTTGTTTATTTTTTTGTAATTTTCTGATGAGTATTTTTTTCTGTGATTTTTTTAAGTGATCACATCCTGAAAATTTGGCACATTTTTGTGCCCTAGGCATAACTTGCCTCAAAATAATCAAAAATGAATTTTTTTTTAAAAAGTGTATAGAATCAAGTGTAGAAAAATAATATGTAATTTATTTGTAATTTTATTAAGTATATCAAAAGTTGGTAAAAAAATGGTAGACATATGTCTGTGAGGACAATCAAGACACTAGTAAAGAAAAATAAAGTTTACTATGCTAATGTTGTCCAAAAATAGAAAATTTGTAAGGTTAGAAAGCTAAGAAGATGTATGAGATTATGGTGAAAATTATAGAGCTGTCCAGTTGACAAATTGCAAACCTGATGAAGATAAAGTCCAGAATTCATCTTACAAGGTGAACAAATTTCTAAAAGAACAAAAATGGAGGGAAAATGAACCTCCAAGCCTTTGGGTCATTTTCCAAAGGTATTCCCAAGCCATAACCCAATTGGGTTTGCAAAAAGTATGTTTTCAACTCCTCCATAACCCTATCAGGTTCTGGAGAATAAAATGCACAATTTTCACTTCTTCAAAACTTGGTCGGGTTATAAAGAAGTAAAAATCTCTCTCTCTCTCTCTCTCTCATGCTCAAAGTTCCTTGTCAAGGTCCTAATAGGTCAAGGAAGTAAAATATGTAAAAATAACCCATGTAAGGGTAAGATTTATATAAAAGGTCATAAAATGTCAAATTTGATATGTTAAGATGGTTTTTGCAAACTTTTAAAGTCATTTGAATAAAAGTTGTAAAATGCAACTTTGAAAAGTTGTAAAAAGACAAAAATAGAAAGTTGTATGGTGACAAGAGGAAGTTGAGTAGTTGTAACTTCCATATGAATCTTTAAAGGCTATAAAAAACTCTATAATGGTCATTAATAGGAATGATGTAAATTTGGAGAAGGATTGGGAAGCTTTGGAAGCATTTTGGTATGATATTTTCATTGTTCAATCTATTGTTTTGTTGTCTTGAAAGTTTTCCCTCTTGTTTCTAGGATTGGTACGGCCATGTACAATATTGAAACAAGTGTATTTATATTATTATACTGTATAAAATTGAATAATATTTCCATTCCTTTTGATTTGAGTTTATTTCATGCAATTTTGAGAAAGTTATGAGTGTTTTTGTGAAAACCGTTTGTAACTGCCCAAATACCCTGATTCACAACGACCAGTTTTGGAGGAATCATCATAACATTTTGTTTAACCTTTGGATCTTTCTATAAGGTTCAAAAAATTTCTATAACTAGCATTTATATAACCTTACCAGAGCAATTTTCTTGGTTATCAATAGTGAGAGAGTTATTAATGACTGTTTATGACTGTATTTTCATGACCAAAATATAATAAATTTCATAGTTGGACAATTCTTGGTTTTCTTCTACAAGTAATAGATAGATGAGAGATTTAAATGATTCATATTTTATGAATAGGAGATGGATATAAAATTATATTGGTTTTATATCTTTGGCTAAGACTTGGTAATGGTTATGTGATTTGGATAAAGAAGAAATGCCTCTAATATGAGAATGTGTTGATGAATATGTGGTGAACTTGGAGTTGCATTTTGTTTTGATGCTTCATTTGAAAGATAAAGAATATTGAAATTTTGTTGGATCAGATATATCCTATAATTTTTATGGGTTTTCCATGATGCTCTACATCAGTTGGTATCAGAGCTTAAATATCTTGAGTGTGTGGGTAGAGCGCCGAGGGAGGCAATCCACACCAGGACCTTTGGTTTGTTTATTGATTCTTGCAGATGAGATTTTGGTTGCAGGGTGCATGTCCAGTAGATACAAGTGGGAAGACATGTAGGTTTTTTTATCCTTTACACCTTCATATGGAAGTTAAAACTAATCAACTTCCTCTTGTGACCATACAACTTCCTTTTTTTGTCTTTTTACAACTTTTGAAAGTTGCATTTTACAACTTTTATTCAAATGACTTTAAAACTTTGCAAAAACCATCTAAACACATCAAATTCGACATTTTATGACCTTTTACATAAATCTTACCCTTCCATGGTTTATTTTAACATATTTTACTTCCTTGACCTATTAGGACCTTGATAAGCAACTTTGACAACTTATTCCAATTAAATTACATAGTTTTGCATAATGACTCAACATGACTTGAAACATTAAATTTTTCACATTTGGACTTTTGACCTCCTATAGCTTAGGTGTTTCTCCTGCACCATACTCCCGATCTTGAAAAGTTTCCAAGTCCCGTGGAAATGTGGATGAGATAACCTGCAAGAAAAAATGGACTAAAAATTTCTTTATCAACTTTGTCTTCATTTGTTTCTTTGCCTCTTTTCCTTCTTTTCTTCTTCTTATCCTAGATAGCTTTAGTGTACCATGTCTTCAAACTAATACTCCCATCAATGGAGTTCATATAGCTACTTCTCAATGTGCTTCTCTAAACATATGTCCACCCTCCAATGCTGCTCCAAATCACCAACTACTTTTCCTCACCCAGGAGTCCTTTCCTTGCCTCTCTCTCTCTTTGGTCTCTTAGCAATCAATTTGACCTCCTCCTCGGGCCCTTGAACCATCTCCTATGGCCCCCATGATAGACCTACATGTCTTCCCACTTGCAGCTAGTGCACATGCACCCTGAAACCAAAAAATCATCTACAAGAATCAACAAACAAACCAAAGGTCCTAGTGTGGATTTCCTCCCTCAGTGCTCTACCCACACACTCAAGATCTTTAAGCTCTGATATCAATTGATGTCAAGGAGTTTTTAAACAAATACAATGATTTTATAAAAAATCATCTACCATCTTCCCTCCCACCCTTTAGAGATATCACTTATCAAATTGATCTCATACCAGGATCCTCATTACCAAACAAGGCACCATATAAGATGACCACAAATCAGAATGCAGAAATTTGTAAACAAGTCCAAGAAATGCTAGCCAAAGGCCTAATACAAAAAAGTATCATTACTTGTGTAGTTCCCTCTATTTTGGCACCTAAAAAGGATGGAACATGGAGGTTATGCACTGATAGTAGGGCTATAAACAAATTAATAATCAGGTATAGATTCCCCATCCCAATAATTGAAGACCTTCTTGATCAACTTGGGACTGCTTATTACTTTTCCAAAATAGACCTAAAGTCAGGATACCATCAAATAAGAATCAGGTCAGGAGACGAATGGAAGACTACATTTAAAAGACCACTGTGGGTTATTTGAATGGCTTGTAATTCCATTTTGGCTAAGCAATGACCCAAGAACATTCATGAGGCTCATGAATGAAATTTTCATTGATTGCATTGGCAAATTTGTTGTTATCTACCTTGATGATATATTAATTTTTAGCAGCAGTAGAGAAGAACGCCTAAACCATTTGGAGCAAGTTATAAAGAGACTTCATGACCACAAGCTCATCACCAACTTGGAGAAATATACCTTCATGCAAAGAGAACTTACCTTTTTGGGGTTTGTTATGTCAAAAGGAACATTAAAAATTGATCCTAATAAGGTGGAGGCCATTGTCAATTGGCCCACTCAAAGAAATCAAGGTGAGGTGAGGATCTTTCATGGTCTTGCTACCTTTTATAGAAATTTTATAAAGAAATTCAGTCATGTATGTTCTCCTATGCAAGACACCATCAAGGGTGGTAAGAAAACTAAGTTTTCTTGGACAAATGATGCTAATAAAGATTTTGATTACTTGAAGAACAAGGTTTCCCAATATCCTATCATGACCTTACCTAATTTTAGGAAGGTGTTTACTGTGGAGACAAATGCTAGTAACCTAGCCATTGGTTCTATCCTAATCCAAGAGGAGAAAGCCATTGATTTATTCCTTGAAAAGATAAATGATGATAAGAAAGGATACTCAACACATGACCTTGAATTGTATGTAGTAGTGCAAACTCTTAAAATGGAGACACTACCTTTAACCAAAATAATTTGTTTGTCATGCCCCAAATTCTAGGCATTTGAACCTTAATCTACTGAGCTTATGTTTCCTTTAAACATGTAATAATAACAATAGGAGATAAAATCTTTCTACATCTTTTTAAATCTCACAAAATTAAATGAATTGAAAGATTATTCTATATTTAGTAAAACAATCATAATTTTCATTTTGGAATAACCATGATTTAAATAAGGGTCCAAATACTAATTTTATTAATAGAAATGAAATACACCGATTTTATAAGTGTCTTCAAAACAAGAAGGTTACAATTTACAAAACCTTTCAAAATTTACAATGCAGAAAATTGAACAAAAAAAGACTTTGAGGTAGAATTTCATCCAAGACACCAAGACTTTGGCTAAACTTACAGAATATTTCTCTGAACCTGCAAGAACATCAAGGTTGACCATGGAGGCTCACCTCCCAACCTAGGCCTTTACAAGGCCACCCCCGAGCTAGGGGATCCAGAACTGAACCGGGATACATACACACATAACAACCAGGAAACTGAAAACAAGAACACAAGAAAATACCCATTACCCAAGGATAAACATAGGTCTCCAAAAGACCTGATACAAAGGGGTGAAAGAGTGCTACCAT
The DNA here is from genome assembly GCA_018584345.1 of Thuja plicata. NCBI lineage: Eukaryota > Viridiplantae > Streptophyta > Pinopsida > Cupressales > Cupressaceae > Thuja > Thuja plicata. The sequence continues at coordinate 1,282,502 of MU223875.1, read as the reverse complement.
AAGAGGGAAAGCCAATAATACAAAATACGTACACTAGGAATATGCCACACATGGGCTCAACGTTCCTAGGTACTACATATATAATCTTGTTCCATGGCCACACATGGACTCATGAACAAATTTCTAACCTTCACCTCCATGCCCTTCAACGGCAACTAAAGTAATTTTATCTTTCTTTCACAAAACAAGTTATGGCTTCAAGCCTTCCAATTTCTTATGAACCCCAAATTCCTTGGGAATTCTTGGCATCATGGGCAGCCATATACCCATGTACATCCCTCCACACATGGGAGACTCCGCACTACTTGGGTAGATCACTAAATTTCACCCCATCAAGGTTACCCAACCCTCCCAAGGGTGAATAAGCCTTGAAGACTCCCAAAAAAAGTATGAGCACAAATAAAATACAACATAAACAAGAAACTCAAATAAACATACATAGAGTAAACCAAAACTTCATACAAGACTTAACACAAAAACTCCATGAAATTGAAAACATGAACTCAATAAAACATACATGGAGTAGTCCATAAACCATATACAAGACTCCATTAATGGAGCTCAAGCCATCTACATGCTTAAAAACATAAAGTCATATTTACTCTAAGGAAACTAACCTAAAATCCAAGCTATGGAAATTACCAAGTTGATTTAGAAGAGCTTTCCCTTCCAGTCCTTCTCCTTCTCTCCAAAAATTACTCCTACAAATGAATCTGTCTCTAAAAGTAGAGAGTGGGTGTGTACCCAAAACTCCCTCTAAGGTCTTCCTTATAAAGGCATTCTTCCTAAAATATTAGGAGTCATAAATGGAGGGAAGACTCTAATCCATCTACTCTCCCCACTTTCCTTCTTCATAAATGGACTTAAATGTTTGTAAGGAAAGAAGGGATGGCTTAACCAAAGTCTTCCAACTCTCCAAATTCGCCACTTCCCAAAATGGTGACTTTAGGGGAGTCATAAATGAGTTTCAAGACTCTTAATGGGCCGAAAATGACCCCTGACCCCTAAGGTACCAAGTGGGGTAGTTAGTTTTGACCCCAGTTACTCCCTGGGAGTCCAAATGACCCTTCTAAACTCTACCCAAGGTTAACTCTCTAAAATCCAACCTACAAGACTCAATCTAATCT